>PVKC010006379.1:0-15769 GCA_004027635.1 Crocidura indochinensis | reverse complement strand
TTTCTGTTTCCTTGTTTTGTTTCTTTGTATACCACAGAATAGTGAGACCATCCATATCACACAATTATTTTCTATGTCCTCCCTGTTAGGTCACTGCTTAACTGTCTAAGCAGGAACTCTAAGTGGTTTCATATTGAGGGAGAAGTCAAAGTCTTAAGAAGTTCCTGGCACTTCAGAACAAGGTCAGCACTAGACATAGGCAGGAAAGACTAAATTTTGTTTGAATAGGGGGCCAGGGAGCTGAAGCACATGCTTTGCATATGAAGCCCAAGTTTGATTTTCTACATCATGTGGTCTCCTGTATAACAACCCCTACAATATAATAAGCCTTCACTAAATGATAGGTTTGGGTGGTTGTTTTTTTTTTTGTGTGTGTGTGTGTATATATATTTATATACATATATATACATGCATATATATACCTATATTTATAAACCAGAATACTCAGAACACTAATAAAATTTCAGAATATCAGCATAATACCAAAAAATGTCAGCCTCAATAGTGAGGTCCTTAGGAGATCTACAAGTTATTTTTGATGTCTCATTGACATTCTGCTTTTAACTAGTATATTTTATGCTACATCTTATAACAAAACTAGGAATTAACAAAAACAGTGAAATAAATCTCATATTATTTAACTTTTAGCAAAATACTAATGCAAAAAATGGGGACAGTCTTTGAGTGGGTCTACTTTGGGGGATCTCCACAAAATATAAAATATTAATTCAAAAAGAAATATGCATACCTAGGTTCACTGAAAAGCTTAGTACAATAACCTGATGTGGAATGACAGATAAGCAGGTGTAGGAACAACAGAATAGAACAGAACAGAACATTATGCATCGACAAGGCAAAATTTCACAGTTCACTGGAACTTAGCTGAAACTACAAGGTATATGTGTGTGTATATATATAATGTTAAACAGAAGGAGGATGGATATGGAATTATCTTATCTGTGGTATATGAAAAAACAAAACAATAGAATAGTACTGAACAATGATAAACTGATGATAAACACTTGGGTTTTGATTATGAAACAGGCAATGCCAAGCAGTGTGGGGAGGGAGTAAGGGTGGTTAAGAAGAACATAAGGAAAAGTAGTAGAGACTCTTGGATACTTTTGTTTTAGTGGTGGGGTACATGACATTGTATAACACCACCATAAACATTATCATTTTCATCTTACCTAAGTTTTTTTTAATAAATAAAGAAAAACTGGAAAAGTGAAATTTTCTGCAATATAAACCTAACATTTAAATCCCAGGATATAAACCTTGGACTATATCCTGGGATTTTAAAAAAACACTGAAAGATTCTAACTGAAAGTAAACTATACACATATATGTATGTATGTCAATATACAAATACAATAGGAATTTCAACAATGATCTCTTTAGGAAAATATTATGTATACCTCTTCATAATAAGTATCAAGAGATGACTAAAGTTAATGCTTTTTGAAAAATATGACTACAGAAATTTGCATGACAAAAACTAAATCTTTACAGTAACACCAAGAAAAATTTTCCATTCAACAATATCTTTCAACAAAAGTTCTAATAAATATGTACATTGAGTCTTTCAAATAACCAAGTTTAAATATTCCATGTTACATAAATCTACACAAAACAGAAATATTCAGGAAGATATTTTATACATTTACCAAAGCAAATAAAACCCCAGGATCAAAAATCAGGTATCATCTTAAAACTGTTAATCATGTGCTCAGTCTCTTTCATGCCAGATACTGTTCTTAACTACATTTTTTAGTTCTTTGGTATATTTAAGTAGAAGTGTCCTTTTTAAGGTACTATATCCAATGATGGCAATCTTTAAAGAGCTATTAAGATAGATGAAATTATTAAAGAATGTGATTGAAAAACTATTAAAGAGTATAGTTGAAAAACTATTTTGGAAAAATGCTAGCACATAATTAAGGCAATTTAACTAGTACCAAATGATTCATTGAAAAAACCCACAGATACAAAGAGATAAATGATTGAGTTTTCATAAATAGAGATCCCTTTGCCAAAGAATAAAACACATTTTTTTTTATAAATAAATGACCAAAGGCACTAACAGCCAATGTTAATATAACTCAACAGGGTTCAATTTATAGCACGTAGTAAAAACTGATGGTACTTTTTGTTTGTTTGGGCCACACCTGGCAGTGCTCAGGGGTTACTCCTGACTCCGTGATCAGAAATCACTCCCAGGAGGCATGGGGGACCATATGGGATGCCAGGATTCGAGCCACCTTCCATCCTGGCTCAGTCTTGTGTAAGACAAACACCCTACCACTGTGCTATATTTCTGGCCCCCGTGATGGTGCTTCTAAAAATATATTTTAAATTAAAATTTATTGCATAGTAAACACATCAGTTAAAAATAAAAAATATTCAAATAATTTAAGAGGTCTAAAAATTCTTCTAATTTATACAAGTCAGGTACATGTGGTTAGGAAATTGGAGAAAAATAATATATTAAATATGGAACAGTAAATTTAAATTAAAATTAATTGAACTTGATAATAATTAAATTTATTCTTTTTTAAAAGTGGGTTTTTTAAGCTTTTAAAAATCTCTTAAGAATATTCTATTATAATGCCAAAATTTGAGATATATTTTCTCCTCCGGTCTAGTTTAAGAACCTTGGGCATGTTTGGTAACAGCAATGTTTAAAATAGTAAATAAAAAGCATTAATTAAAACTGCTTTTCATGCACTTATTTTTACACTGAGTAGGAGATCCTTAAACAAACAAAAAAAAATAACAATTAATAGCTGGAGCAATAGTACAGCATGTAGGGCATGTGCATTACATGTGGCTGACCTATTTTACCCAACAGGTCTGATTCCTGAATGTAGAACCAGAAATAACTCCTGAGCACTGCCAGGTGCGGCCCCCAAACAAATAAAAAAATTTCATTTGAGCCCAAAGGTGTGAGGATTGAAGAATAAAGAGCCAGTCTTTTAGCAAAAACTAATTTCCTTAAAAATTGAGATCTCAAACATATAAGAATAAAAGAATAAAGGTAGAAAAATAATCTATAAAGAAAATGTTTACTCCACACTTGGGAACAGGGGGCCAGAGAGAGAGCTGAGGAGAGTGAGCAAATGCAAGAAGTCCAGATTTCGATGTCTTCACAGGGTCTCCTGCACATTGTTGGAGCAACTCAGAGTACTTGGAGTTGCTCCTAAGCATTGCCTGGTGTGGCCCCATAACCCTTTCAAAAAAAAATTCCTCAACAAAACCAACTGACAACATAAAATCATATCACTTATGATATAAATTGAACCTTGTTTTATTTTAAACTAAAGCAAAAAAAAAAAAAAAAAGAAAAAGTCACATTGTAAGTCAGAGAAAGAGCTGCAACCCCAATTTAACCCAGTTTTAATGATTGCCCCAATGAGTGGAGTAGAAACACAGACCAAGAGATTATTGCTTAGCAAAGAATAACAAATTAATATACACAAAATGCAATGCATTAGATAATTTTCTGGTGTTGAGTTAGCATTGCATAGAGCAAGAATTAGAAACAAAATAGAAATTTCTATTTCCTACCTATATCACTGGCTACCATCTTGGAAAACTTTCTGCTTTTGGTCTTCACTGAAAATAATATTTTGATATAAAATGTCAAAATCTAGTAAAAAACTAAATAAATTTAATAAATAAATTAAAGTAAATATTTTAAAATAAATATACTATACCCTTTTCTATAAAATTATTCATTTTTTGTTCATCATCTGAATTGTGTGGTGATGAAGAACCTACACAAATAAAGACAATGAAAGGAACAGACACAGTCAGTCACAGACACAGGGTTGTTACGGGGTACAAGTACAAACACAGTCATCTAGTAACATGAAATAAAGACATTTCTAGGCCACTGGTGAAAATAAAAAGCCATCTAAGCAGCTAACAAAAGTTCTTACAAACAATTCATATAAGAATAACAATCACCTTTAAAGACAGATGAACCTCATAGTGTATGTGTGACTGCATATACACAATTATTCCAATATGATTCATCTTTAAATTACAACCAATGAGAAATTATATATATGTTAGAAAACAGGCTTATCTATTTTTTTATGTACACAGTAAATGAATTAGCAAATAGATTTCTGTAGTGAACAAATATTATACTGGTGAATCTATTCTAGAGTTAACTTTCTAGCTATAATCTTTGTTTTGTTTTTTGTTTGTTTGTTTGTTTGTTTTGTTTTGTTTTGGGGTCACACCCTGCAGCGCTCAGGGGATACTCCTGTTTCTATGCTCACAAATCGCTCCTGGCAGGCTCAGGGAACCATATGGGATGCAGGATTCGAACCACATCCTTCTGCATCTAAGGCAAACACCTTACCGCTGTGCTATCTCTCCGGCCCCGCTATAATCTTTAAAAGTAAATACAAATTCTCTACCTAACAGATACAGTTATTCATATTCTATATATAATGTTCTAAGGATAATGCTTATCATTTTACATGTGTTTACATATTTAAGTTTAATGAGTTAAAATGTTAACTTTTACTCTGGTTGTGTTAAATTTACATGACATTGTATCTCATAGTTGAATTATGATTATATTAATAATAAAATTGCACAACATAATTGATTGTACAATACATAATTAGTATAAATATGGTTATAACTATAATTTTATAACTATACCTAATAATTAATATTCAATAGAATTGAGTTTTGCCTGTTTTTCCATGGTCCCAATTTACACAGTAATTACTAAATTTCTAACATAAATATTTTATTATAAATGCAATTTTCAACAGTATTCTAGTCCTAGATTCTTAAACATGGGTTGCAACTCCACAAGGAATCACATAACTTAAAAAAAATTTTGATATAGATTTATTTTAATTTTTTATTGATAAATGATTTGTATACCTATATACTGGGAACTACATTAAAATTTGGGAGGTGGGGTGTCCGGATGGAAAAAGTTTAAGTACCGTTCTAGGAGGTAACTTTTATCAACAAATCTATCTTCACAGCACACAAATAATACTTATTACTTTTTTCACAATCTTCTTAGCTACAATCACCTTCATGACCTTAACTGTCATTTCCTTGGATGACACTAACCACCTAATACTTTGTAATTTTACATTACATAGAACAAATCTTTTTCATTGAACTTTAAAAAGCTTGGCTCCATTTAATTCAGCTTTATATCTTCCTTGCACTCGGTGGATTGTTTGCAGGTGAAAATACTGGAGTAAATTTTTGTTGAATGAATAAAGCTTTTGACAACAAGTTAATACCTACAGTGGTCGGCAACCTTTTTTTCCAACTGAGCCAAATCTCGCCAAAACCACGATTGAAATTTATTTTGAGAGCCACATAGGGCGCGCACTGACAGAGGCTAGGAGCAGATTCCTGACTCCTGGAGCGGCCGCCTGGCACACAAAAGAGCCAAATTAAAAGTGTAAAGAGCCACATGTGGCTCGAGAGCTGCAGGTTGCCGACCACTGAGTCCTAGAACATTGCTGAAAGCAACTTTGTTTTTCCTGTATATTTCCCCTTGTTTATCCCAGTGAAACCACTAAATTGTAATGAATAAGATCCTAATTTGGATTTAACTCCCCTCATCAAAACGGCACTTTCTTAACTTTTGACAAAATAGAAAATATTGCTCAAATGTATCTTCAGACAAAATAAAATCTGTCTGCATTGGTGGCTCCAATTACTTTTATTACGGTCTTAAAAAACCTGTTGTTTAAGCATTTGACTTGCAAGCAATAATCCAGGATGGATGGTGGTTGGACTCCCAGCATCCCATATGGTTCCCCATGCCTGCCAAGAGCGACTTCTGAGCAGAGCCAGGAGTAACCCCTGAGCACCACTGGGTGTGACCCCACCACAAAAACAAACAAACAAAAAACAACAATAACCCCACAAACCTGTTGTTTAAAAACCAAAATATTTTTGCTTAACAAAATATAAGTCCTTGTAAATTCTTATGAAGAATCTATTAAATTAACTAATATAGAACACAGTAACATTTTCAGGAAAATAGATGCATTTGTTTTTATAAAAATAAACTATTTTAGGAAGATAATTGCTGATATTCTATCCACTTATAATTTTACCTTAAATTACTGAGGGAAGGGTCATAGTAGGCTCGGAGCTTACTTCTTTTTTTTTTTTGGGGGGGGGGTTTGGGTCACACCCGGCAGTGCTCAGGGGTTACTCCTGGCTCCATGCTCAGAAATCGCTCCTGGCAGGCACAGGGGACCATATGGGGCACCGGGATTCGAACCGATGACCTTTTTTGCATGAAAGGCAAACGCCCTACCTCCATGCTAACTCCTGGGCCCCGGAACTTACTTCTGATTGCTCACTGATTACTCTTGGTGGGAACATATGGGGTCCCAGGGGATTGAATGTGGGTCAGTCATGCTCAAGGCAAGAACCTTAACCACTATACTATCTCTCCCATTCTCTCCATGTATTTAAAGATATTACTCACTATGGATTCTTAATATCTGTAAAGTGATACACAATTTATCAATCATTATTTTCTTTAATATATTTTGTAATACATCTAAATATGAATGTAAAAATACAATATCTAACATTAACATTTTCAGCAGGCAATATGTTATACCTATAAGTAAAAACAGCAGATTTATTTTTCTTCTCACTAAAAATGCTGATCCTTGGTTGTCATAGCTTCTGTGAAAACTTACAAAAAAAATCAGAAATTGTTCCTATTTGAACATAGCTAATTGTTAAGATTACATAAACATAGAAAATGCCTACTGCTTTTAATTTTACTACATAGGATATGTCTATTTTAGAGAAATCTATCTCTAGAATATATTTAATCTTCGATGAAGTATGTAATGAAGCAATATGCATTCTTTGAAATAAAAATCAAACATTAGTAACTGAATTTTCATGCAGATTCAGAATAGTACTATTAATTTTCTATTACAGATAGATTGTCCTTTAAAAAACTGAATAGGCATATCATATGTTCTTATTTTCTTAGGCTATTTTAAAAAGAATTTTTATATAAAATTGTTTATCTTTTAAGATCACATATCATGATTATAAAATTTCAAAGTTTTTTCCAAAAAATTTTCTCTTTGTTTTTAAGCATTATGAAAGAGCATATACCTTGATTATATTTCCATAATGTAAAGTTCATCCCCTTCCTTACAACTTAAAAGAGTATCACATAAACTACTGGTGACTTCTACACTTTTTTTCTCCCATAAAGAGAATTTTCTAAAGCTGTATTTGTGTACTGATTTTGTTAAATTACATTACTTCCCTTAAATATTTACTTATTTTTTTTCTATTTAGATACTGCAGAATGCATTTTTTTTTAATATTTGTTTCTGTTTTGTGCTGGGGCCACACTTGGCAGTACTCAGGGATCATTCCTGGCAGTACTCAGAGGACCATGCGTAAGTGGAGGATGGAACCTCGGCCAGCTACATACAAGTGCTCAACCTACTATTATTTTTTGGGCCCTGCAGAATGATTTGAGATTGGTAATCTCATTACGGCTTTCCACGGTTTTAATTATATTATTTCCTCGAGTTCTTCTAATTCATTTTGAACTCACCCCATCCATATTTATTTATTTTGAATAATCTAAGTTACTTGAACATGCACATGTAGGGATGGAGAAATAACAAATTACTCCTTCATTTTCCTACTAGAATGACCGAGGACATTCTAATATGATAAAAAAAAAAATACAACTGCGGGGCCTGGAGAGATAGCACAGCGGCGTTTGCCTTGCAAGCAGCCGATCCAGGACCAAAGGTGGTTGGTTCAAATCCTGGTGTCCCATATGGTCCCCTGTGCCTGCCAGAAGCTATTTCTGAGCAGACAGCCAGGAGTAACCCCTGAGCACTGCTGGGTGTGGCCCAAAGACAAAACAAAACAAAAAAATACAACTGTGCAAATAACAGCAAAACTGCCCATGGAAAGTAGTGAATATTAGTAACAACTAATTTTAAAATAATATTAAATGAACAAAAGGTACAAATTTTATATATAACATGACAAAAAGATAACTTTCTGAATTTTAGTCAAGTTTTTAATGAAACGCTACATAACTTTATTGAAAAATAAATTTTAAATAAATTTTGTCTACCTAAATCAAATTTAATTTTTTATAAAAGTCACATTACTGCTATGCAGTAATGAATATAACTTTAAAAGTAATGAGTAATTTTTAAAGCAATTCTTTAAAAAGTCTTATACCTTTCATAGTTCAAACAAAGATAAACTGATCTATCTAAAGATAAAAATTTTCAACTTAGCATCATTTATTCTTAATGTTACAAATTTTCACTCTGCATTTCAAACTCACAGAAAGAAACACTGTGATAACTACTATTCTAAACTTCTGAAAACTTAAACTTTTTATATGGGAAAAACTGCACTTTTTTATTTAAAAATGTTGAACCATGTTTGAGTTTTTGAGAGTATTAAGAAGAATTTGAAGGGGTTTTGTGTCTATATATATATATATTTTTTTATATATATATATATATATAGAATTAAATACATATGTGCATATCTACATTTTTCTACTGCTATGCTATTCAAAAATGACAGATAAAGCTATGAACATTTTGCTTATGATAAAAGAATAATTACTTCATTTAAACTAAATCTTGTTATTTTATTTGTTTGTCTTTGAGCCATTCCTGGTGACGCTCAGGGTTTATTCTTGGCTATGTGCTTAGAAATCGCGCCTGGTTTGGGGGATCATATGGGACAACAGGGTTCAAACTATGGTTCGTCCTAAGTTAGCACGTGTAAGGCAAACACCTTACTGCTAGCACCACCACTCTGGTTCCCTTGTTACATTTTTGATGGTAATAACCCTGTTCCATATTATGTATTATTCTACCAATGTTCAGATTTAATGTTAGTTGCTAATTATGTGAGTTTTCTTTATGCTGCCATATGTTTTATTAACTTAATGAGTGAATTTAAATTTGATAAAAACAGGAAGAGAAATTATTTTAGAAATGATTACCTTGTGCAGTATCAGGAACATGTAATTTTAAAACAAAAGCTAATAAAGTACTAAGAAAATATGAGAGAAAACTGAAAAATGTGCCTTTCAACATTTCTCACTCTTTTTTTTTTTTTTTTTTTGGTTTTTGGGTCACACCGGGCAGTGCTCAGGGGTTACTCCTGGCTCCATGCTCAGAAATTGCTCCTGGCAGGCACGGGGGACCATATGGGGCACCAGGATTCGAACCGATGACTTTTTGCATGAAAGGCAAACACCTTACCTCCATGCTATCTCCCGGGCCCCCATTTCTCACTCTTAAGAACTGTTTTATGCCATTGAACATGTTATAGAAAGATCAAAATTTAAGGACAGTGTTCATTTATGCTAAGTATAATGGTAAAGAAAATTCTCAGCCAGAATAATTTAAGAAATAAGGTAATTAAGAAAAGAATAAAGTTCTGTTAAACTACAGGGAGAACACTGTAGGAGGAGCAAATCTTCATTATGAAAGGGGAGAGTTGGCCATACTCAGAAGTGCTCAGTGTATACTTCCAGCTCTGTGCTTACTCCTGGGGAGGCATACAAAGCGTTCCAGAGACTGAAACCCGTAGTAGATATACACACAGAAGCCAATCAGGTTGGTACCTTCAACTTCTGTCTAGGGGTTCAGTTACAAAAACATGTCCAGGGAAGCTTTCCCAAATTATGAATTAGCCTCAATAGAACAGAACCAAGGGCTCTTTGGCCTTTTTATCAAGTTCAAACTCTTACTCCTTCCTACTTTATCTCCTATGTTCTATACATGGTGATGAGTAAGCACAATGAACAGAGAAGGGCTTGTGCGGCTGTGGAATGGGGGTGGGGTCCATAAGCAATGCATGGAGGCTAAAGGAAAGTTTGTTTTCCTTCTCACCTAGTTTTCTCTGCAAGGCTATCTAGGACAGGACTCAAGTTCTGTTCTCTCCCTGACCTGATTTTTCAGGATGTTGTTCATATCCCCAGGTCTACAGATAATGACAATCTCCCATAGATCCAGGGTCAACTATGTGCAAGGAAACAACTGTCCACACTTATAATAAGGTTGTTTTTAAGTCAACCTTATTAAAGATGAGCAATGTTCAATCTACTAAAGAAAAATTTCTAGTCACCATTAGATTGTAAGTGTTAAAAAATATTTTCATATTTTAATGGACATTATTTAAAGATAAGCAAGCTTTTTCTCTCCAAGATCTTACCTGGAATGGCTAGAACAATGGTGCTATCTATATCATTTGATCAAGTGGCAGGTAGGAACATTTATTGCTCCCTCCAATATCAATATTAGAAAATCAGATCAACATTTACACAGGTGTTAGTAATGAATTTTTAAACATTAATAGATGTGGATTTTTACTTCTTTAACTTAATGAGAATGCAAATAATACAGTGATTTTAAAAATAAACAACTACACTGACAACTACCATGACAATGGTAGTGAGAGAAATAGAATGCCTGTCTCGAATATAGGCAACAGTTGAGAGAGGAGGGAGATGGGGGACATTGGTGGTGGGAAGGTAGCACTGGTGAAGGGACTATTTTTTTTAAAACTAAAACACAACTACAAACATACTTGTAATCATGTTGCTTAAATAAAGATATTAAAAATAAATAAAAATAATAAAAATAAACATGTGACACAAACATTTCCTATAAGTATATCTTAAACTATTGGTCTAGAAATTCTATATGGGATTTTGTAGAAACATAGCCACAAACAAAATAAAAAAACAAGTTACCAGAAGTTGGAGATTTGCAGCGATCCTCTGGGACTACAGTTCCTTCACTAATGTCACAGAGACCTGCTGAAAAAAAAAATTTAAAAAAATTATACACCACAATTTTAAGTAGTTTTATTTATCCTACTAATTCTAATGACATGCATCAAATTATAACCACTAGAAAAAGAAAAACCACTGGAGCTCCAAATTTGTTCCAGTCAGAAGATGGGTCATTTCATTTAATGATGAAGTTAACTTTATTGGGGAGAAGTAATCACATTTTAGAAATTAGGACTCTACATGTCAGAATAGTTTCTTCTGTATTTTCATATACATAAGGACTTAGCGAAGATCTGTCTGAATCAACAAACCTCAGAGCATGTCCACATAGAGGAATATTACTGGAAAAGAATATCCACAAAGCCAATTTTCTGTTCATTGTAGACATACCTATTTATAATCTTATCATAGGTCTAAACATTATTTTTGTTCTATTTTGGGGGCCCTACTTGATAGTACTCAGGAATTACTGCTGACATTGCTTATAGATTCTATGTGTTATCAGGAATAGAATCTAAGTCAGCTGCATGCAAGACAAGCACCTAAACTGCTTGCACTAACTATTTCTCTGGCCAAGAGATCACACGATATCAAGAGATTTATACTGACAAACCTCATTTCTTTTAAGTTGTGATTCCTCCTTAGAAATTCCTTTATGAATTATTACGAAGCCAACAAAATGTTTTTGGTTTTACCCCTTACATAGGGGCAGTTTTGCTAAGCAAACCATCATTTTCAACTGTTTAAATAGAAAACTTAGTTTACTCAGTAAAGTCATATATTATTCAACATAATATATCAACTAATTGATAGCAAAATGAACTGATAAGGTCACATACTAGCTCATTAAATTAATACCGGGGACGAAAAAATGCTTTCTATGAAAACTCAAGATGCTTTATGTGAACCTTATCTATTCCAACTGCTTAATTCTAGTGTCACGGTATAAAAACACCATAAATAACACATAGCAAGTAAGTCTGAGTGTTACATCAGAAATGTATATACAGAAGTTGACAGTTGGCCAGATAGAGAGCAGTTTTCTGGCTCCTGAAATAGTCAACTTGCCCTCTTTAAATAAGCACCTTAAGGTAACTTTGATCTGTCTAGTGTCAAAGGCAAGCAACAATGCTAGTTTCACCATTTGTTTTTAGTTATCGTTTCAAGTTATTGAGATGAAAATTCTTAAATATTTTCAGTGTAATTAAGCATGGTTTACTATCTTTTCTCCTTTTGGTAAATAAGGCAATTCAGCAGAGTATTGATTTGAAAAATGATTTCATCCATTCTATATTACACTTCCTATTTTGTCCGCAGTGTCTTGGCTTCTTATCACACACAGACAACACATTTCAAATAATATTAGTACGTATTCTTGTTCTTACGTCTTACTACAAATACTTAAGATTTGAAAACAGTTACAATTTTATAGGGGAAAATTTCACTTTTCGAGTCAGTAAGTCAGTTCAATGGGTTAGGCATGTGGGTCTGCCTGAGGGAACTCCAGTTTCAATTTCTGGCACAACAAGATCCCTTAAACACCGCCATGATTAATCTCGCAACATAGACACCAAGAATAGCTGAGTACTATTGTGTGCAGTCCAAACTTCCCACTGAATAGTCCCAGCATTTTTAGAATCTTCTCTGTGATTTCTGGCCATATCTTTCTTAAAGTCTAGATACTTTGAACCTCTAAATTTACTTCATCATGATCAGCTTCTAAGATTAAGCAAGCCCCACTTCCATCATTAATTGTATTTTGGGGGGAGTTAATAAACATATTCAAAATGAAAATTTCCCTTCTTGTACATCTTACTAAATGAAAAGCTGATATATATATAAGATATATAAAATCATGTTTCCCTCTTAGAAAAATTCAAGTTTTTGCTGATAAATTAGCAGTAGAAACAGTTTATCACTACTTGTCCCTGTAAGTTTGTTTTTTGTTTTTTTTTTTTGTAAGTTTAATTTTTTTTTCTCTTTTTTTTTTTTTGGGCCCCAACCAGCAGTGCTCAGGGATTACTCCTGGCTGTCTGCTCAGAAATAGCTCCTGGCAAGCATGGGGACCACATGGGATACTGGGATTCGAACCAACCACCTTTGGTCCTGGATTGGCTGCTTGCAAGGCAAGCACTGCTGTGCTATCTCTCCGGGCCCTGTAAGTTTAATTTTTAACTACAAAAATATGGTAAAGTTTTAGTCGATAAACTTAATGTTCATGTGGCTTCAAAATATTAAACCAAATAATTTTATATTATGAAATATAAAACTATTGTTACACCTCATACTCTGAAAATATGTTAACATTCTTTATTTAAATAAAATATTCTCTATTTTTAGGACATCGGTGGTGGGAATGTTGCACTGGTGAAGGGTCCCCGGTATTAATTTAATAAGCTAGTATGTGACCTTATCAGTTCATTTTTCTATCAATTAGTTGATATATTATGTTGAATAATATATGACTTTACTGAGTGAAGTGTTCTTTACATGACTGAAACCCAACTACAAATATATTTGTAATCAAGGTGTTTAAATAAAGATACTAATTAAAATTTCTCTATTCTGACAGATTTAGTTTTATTTATTTATTTATTTTTTGGTTTTTGGGTCATACTGGCAGAGCTCAGGGGTTTTTACTCCTGGCTCTACACTCAGAAATCGCTCCTGGAGGGCTTAGGGGATCAGACCGGATGTCAGGATTCGAACCACTGTCCTTCTGCGTGCAAGGCAAATGCCTTACCCTCATGCTATCTCTCCCGCCCCCAGATAGTTTTAGTTTTAAAACTTAATAGCAATTTGATAGTAATTAGGCCATATTTCAAAACTATAAAGTACAATCATAAGACTGCAAAAGTTGTTTATCATTGCAAATAAAGATTTAAAGATTTTTGTTACCAATTCACTCACATTTTAATATTTAAAATAAAACAATATTTAGAACTAAAGGTAAAATACTATTATTTTACACAGCTACAAAGTTATTCATAATTGAGTTTCAGTCATACAATGTCCAATATCCATTCTTTTGCCAGTGCACATTTCCTACCAACAATGTCCCCAATTTCCCTCCTACTTCTCTACTGCCTGACTCTGTGGCATTTTTCTTCTCTCTATCTTTCTCTCTGTCTCTCTCCTCCTCCCTCATACTTGTCCTTTTAAACACTGTAGTTTGCAATACTGTTACTGAGGAGTATCACACATATCACTTTATCTCTGTTCAGTACCCAAATTTTGTCCAGAATGATTATTTCCAACTATCATTGTCATAGTAGCCCCTTGTGAAGAACTTCTCAGCTGGCTGGTTTCCCCAGATGATGGCTGCTGCCTGCAGTTCAGAGTATTCACAATGTTTGTGTCAACCCTGGAATGGACAGGTCAGCAGCAAGGGCACTGAACAAGAAACCAGACCGGGGGCCCAGGAGATAGCAATGGAGGTAAGGCATTTGCCTTTCATGCAAAAAGGTCATCGGTTCGAATCCCGGTGCCCCATATGGTCCCCCGTGCCTGCCAGGAGCAATTTCTGAGCATGGAGCCAGGAGTAACCCCTGAGCACTGCCAGGTGTGACCCAAAAACCAAAAAAAAAAAAGAAATCAGACGGAGTCATAGGAAAAAGTGCATTTTGGCCAGGGGTTGAGCAGCCTCTTTTATCTTACTGAGATAGCTAAGCTTCAAGCTCTCTACTGCTTTCTGCCACTTTTTTTAGTCAGAATTTAACATAAATCACCTCAGGGGCAGGATAGAGATGATTAAAGGTACTTGTTAATTAACTCAGAAAAGGTGAAAGGAAAAAGTGAAATTTGAGGGGGAGGGCACACTCAGCTACACAGGAATAACTCAGGAATAACTAGGGGACTATTCTGGGATGCCAGAGATGGAATCTGGGTCAATTGTGTGCAAGGCAAATGCCCTATTCCCCGTTGTGGTATCAGGGCAGAAATAAAATAAATTCTTAATTGATCTGGGTTTACACTGAATCAGGACTATATGAGGGCACTTTAGTTTCATAATATTCAAATTCACTTTTGCATCTACACTTCTTTCCATATGGGAATTCATTACTTTGAATTAAATAATTAAAACAACACACAGTCTTTATGTAAGAAATAGAATTTAAAATTAACCTGACTCATATTAATGAGATAGATTTTTTAAAAATCTGACATTGTTATTTTTCCAACATAACTTATAAAAACAGAAGCAAAAACTACCAACAATCTAAAACCAAAATTAATACTCATATTTTTAACTAGTCTTTATTAGTTTATATAAACTAAACTAGGCAGGCTATTTACCTAACATACATACCAAATGGGCTCGGCATTTTCGCCCCCCCCACCCTCCGCCCCCTTTTACCTCCTGAAGGCTGCCGAGATTTGCGAGGAGACCGAGGTTCTCTACGATAAGGATCATTGGAGCCATACAATTCAATAGTACCCAGGTTGAGGAGGACAGCTTTCTGAAGGTAGTCTACCAACGCAATGCCATTACAGTTGCCAAAAACTACCCTGAAACCATAAAAAGTACAAATATTTACCACAAATAGTTACATGAAAATATGTTGTTATCTATAAAACAGGAAGGTGGGTTTTTCCAAATTTTTTTTTCCAAAAACGACTTACAAATAAATGTAAATATAAAATACATATGGCATCAAATGGAAATGTGCAGATCTTCTGTTGACGAGGACTAAAATTCAGTATCATTAACTGAACTACTTGGTATAGGAGTTGAAAGATCAGTGAGGAGAGCTCCCACACTAGGAAATAGATGTTCTTGTTTTCTTACACCTCTGCTAAGGAACAACTCCTGGTAGGTCTCAGGGGATGACATGAGATGCCAGGGATAGAGATGCCAGATTGGTAGCATGCAAGGTAAGTACTCTACCTACTATAACATCTCTCTGATCCTATAAGGAGAATTCTTAATAGATT
>PVKC010006378.1:0-31273 GCA_004027635.1 Crocidura indochinensis | reverse complement strand
TAGTGTTCTGTTCAACTCGGTCCATGGTTTCTTTGAGTTCTTTGAGCAACTTCCATATTTTTTTTCTAAAGTCCTTATCTGAGAGATTGATTAGTTCATTGGTCATTATCTGGTCATCAGAATTGTCTTCTTCGTTCTCTATGTCTGACACTGGCCTGTGTTGTTTCCCCATTGTCACACTAGTATTGTGTGTTTTTCTACGTGTTGTGGTGGTATTCATTGGGTAGATGATGTGCGCAGCCAGACACCTCTGGTTCTAGCCTTTCCGGGTGTGTCGATTAGCCTACAAGGGAGTGGAGTCCTCCGTGGATGAGGCCTCTCAAAGGCTCAAATCTTGGGCAGTTCTTAGGAGTCAGCCCTACTGGGCAGGTGTGGATGTGGAGAAATTCCCAGCCTGACATCACAATCAGGGGACCTTGCTTTGCAGAGTACTTGCTATAGCCAGTTTTCAGTCTAATGGAATGTTCCTGGGTGTTTCAGCCCTAGGATGGACCTCTGGGAGAGCGAGTCTTTTTGGGACCAGTTTGGTCCACTACCACGAGGTCCGGATGATAGCAGAGGACAAAGAAACACAAAGAAAAGACAAGACTCACAGTTCTTAGGCGTCAGCCCTACTGGGCAGGCGTGGATGCGGCACCACACAACTTGAATCATCTTGTTCTGCCTCATGAATTGAGGGTGAAAATAAAAATGACTGGTACTAGGACCAAATAGCCATATGAACATTGAGTGGAATTAAAATAATGACCCGACGTAAACATCAAACCTAAAGTCAGCAGCAGAATCGATGCCCCATCTACAACAAGCTATACACAGAGGGGAACAATTTTACTAGCGCACTAGGGGAACAAAGGGAAGATATGGAACATATGCTGAAAAAATATATATATATAATATATAAATATTTAATAGTACATACCTAGCAGTCATTTTAATTATTTTAATATTTTTAATTGAATCACTGTGAGATATGCAGTTTCAAAATTATTCATGATCAGGTTTAATTTTAAATATTTCAACACTCATCTCTTCACCAGTGCTCATTTCCCACCACCAATGTCCCATTTTCTTCCTGTCCCCCAGCACACTGCCTCTATGACAGACATTATTCTTCTCTCTTTCTCTCTCTCTAATTCTCTCTCACTCCTTTTTTCTTACAGGCACAGTGGTTAGCAATACTGTTACTTAAGGGGTATTGTGCATTTTATTTTATCTCCTTTCAGCAACCAATTCTTGTTCAAAGTGATTATTTCCAACTAACTCTACTTGCCCTGTCTTTGTATCAAGCTTCCTATGATGGACCAGTCCTCTTGACCCTCATCTCTATTGTCTTTAGATAGATCCACCATATTATATTCTTTTATCCCACAAATCAGTGCAATAGTTTTATGTCTATCCTTTCCTCTGACTCATTTTACTCTGCATAATACTCTCTATATCCATTCATGTATGAGCAGATTTTATGACTTCATTTTCCCCAACAGCTGTGCCTTATTCTATTGTGTAGATGTACTTTAGCTTCTTTTTCTACTCATCTTTTCTTCAGCACTTGAATTGTTCCCAGATTCTGGTTATTGTGAATAATGCAACAATGAGCAGTTAGAGTGTAGAGGGCTCCTTTGCACTTGGAGGTTCTAGGGCATAATTCCAAGTATTATGAAAACTCAAATTGTAGATTTTTGAGGAAATCTTATATCTAAAAGTCATTTTTGTACTGTACAGTATCTAAATATAAAAAACATTAGCAATTAGTATATTGAAGAATATAAAAAATGTTGAGAATGAAGTACACTTATATTCTAAGCACACTAGATTTAAAGATGTTTCCAAATAAAGGAATGCATTAAATATAATGATACTCATCAAATATTTGCATAAAATTTTAAACTGGAAAAATTTATCCTTTAATAACTTTGAAAAATTTAATTTAAGAATACACCTGGAATTGATCAAGGGTTACTACAAGATCTATGCTCAGGGATCATGAATAGTCATATTCAGAAGACCATATACAGTGTTGGAACTCAACCCAGGGTCAATTACATGCAAGAAAAGTGAATTAACATGTGTCTACTTATCCAACCTCTAAAACAAAGCAATATTGCTATTTCTATAGTGATATTGAGCTAAATTTGTGTATGACTTCAAATTTACATTCCAAAATCATGATAAAATATTACATTTAAAGTAAGAAAACTAGAAAAAATAGTCAGTGATTTGTAATTTGAGACCTTTATTTTTCATTACTCTAATAAACACCAGATGAATTGAATACAAACAAAAAATAATGGAACCATTAAATTTTAAGATAAATATAGCTGTAAATCTTTCTATAATCTTGGCTTTAAAAATTACTTTTGAGCACAATAAAGACTTGTTTCATAAGTTCCAAAGATCAATATCAGAGATAAATTTTCCTCCAAATAAGAGGAATTTTACACTATAAAAATAGACTTAGTTATGAAACAAAACAGACTTTAACTCCCTCCCCCCAGATTTATATTGTGAGTAATAAAATAGAAGACAATGGTAGCTAATGATAGTTGGGAAGAGCAGATTTTCAAGATTTTAAGTTGTTTTGGTACACAGTGGATAAAAATTTGGAATGTATTGCCTGCTTATCAGTCTCTAATAAGACTGGATCTTTGTAATTCTATAGAATTTGTAGATATTAACAGGGAAATCAATTATTAATTGGGTAGAATTTCTATCTTCTCTTCTAAAGTTCTTATGTTAATCAACTGGAAGTTTCTATTCAGGCAGCCAATCAGTATGGTCCTAAATCACAAAAATTACAGATGAGAATCTATTATCTCTCATCATACATATATAAATAAATATCTACACAATCATATTTTACTCAAAATGTATTTTAAAAAATTCTAAAATAAGCATTAGCCTTAATATTTACTTTCATTTCTCTATTGAAGCCCTAAAATTCCTACAAGTTTCAATTAATTTAGGGAGTTATGTAGTGATCACAGAAATTTTCATAAAAGAGACAAGTTATATGTTTGAAGTGTCACGTTCTCTAGGAGATTGGTTAAGGTTTGATTTCCACTGAGCTCCCAGACAGGAAAGGCAGTTCTCATTCCCCTGTCCAATTAGGTCAGGGGGAACAGTTCCAGTTGTAGAGATCCACAGAAAATAATTCACATAGTGAAAAGGTACAAGAACGGGCACAAGAACGGGAAATTCAATGCTCAAGCAAGGAATTCAAACCACAGCAGCTTTCTGCTCCTAAGATGGAGTGCAGCTCAGTGGAAGAAGACTGAAGAATGAGCTCCATCCAGTCTTCCTCACACCTCTGCTTTTATTGGCAAGAATCAGGTGCTCCTTAGAGTGGGAGCAGAATACCAAGCAAGGAATAATCCAATATACTATCACCAGGTCACACCCTAGGGTGGGGTACAATAATTGATTAGGGTAGGCTCAGTAACACAACACTGTTAATTAATTAAGTTTATACACTATCAATATATTTGTATATTTGAATACTTATTTTTTAAATTTACAATTTTTAAAATTTACAAGCTACAAGACAACTTTTTTTTTTTATTTTCTGCAACAAATATGATTCCCTGAGTACCACTAAGGGTCAATAGTAAGCACATTACTTAGCCAGGAATAACCCCCGAACACCACATGGTGCACAGTTCAGACTTCTCATTTCTGCAAAACTGACAGGGAATATTTTCAGCATATAATGTATGAGCTAATGTTAATACTTTAAGTATATTATTATAGCAGGCCCCCTACACCTTCAGTGACATAAACAACTTTGTAACTGTGCAATTTTCTAATTGTGCATCTCAAGGTTTCACAATTAAAAATTAGATTAATTTAAAAAGAAATTTATTATAAATCAAAACCTTTTCAACACAAATTTTAGACTGTGTCTAAACAAGTAATTTATCTATATATAACAACAGTATCTGAGTAAAGAGTCAATTCAGATAGGGCACAAAACACAGATTTTGTTATCACCTAATACTTTTAAAATAAAATAACTTTATTTTTAGGCTTTGGGGCCAAACCTGAGGGCTCAGGTCTTACCTCTCTGGCTAGCTGTTTAGGATTCACTCAAAATGGGGTCTTAGGACCATCTGGTGTTCTGGGACTTGAACCCAGGTCAGTTACATGCAAGGCAAATACCCTACACATATACTATTGTTTTGGTTCCCAAAATAAAATAACTTTTTGAATGTAGATGTTCATATAATGTCAAAATTATAGAATGAACAAAAATTAGGACAATATAGAAGTATATAAATAAAATATAAATTACTTGTTATACATAATACAGTTTTCTGAGCTGGTATGTATATTCATTTATAAAATTCTCATAAACATTCTGAGGTAAAATGGTATATGATTACAATTTGTTAATGAGAAAAATGACACTCAAAGAATTTAAGACATAGGTAATAAGGGACAAAACCAGAGTCCTGACTGATATAGACTATCTACATGCTCTACTCTCAAAGCTACTATCTCAATGTCCTAAGAATACAAACTATAACTAAATCTGACATACTATATACATTAAATACATTCTAAAAATATAAACATGAATTATCATAAATATTAAATTAAAAGTATCTTAGAAACATTATTTGCTATAGCATAATATCAAACACAAAGCATAAAACATAACATATAAAACTGAAGAGACTAAGTCAAGACTAAGTAAAAACTTTGGAATAGTAAGACTAATGCTATAGAACATATAAAAAGAAACACAAAATTATAAAGCTTTTTACTTGTGAAAAACATTAAGAACATAGTATTATAGCTTTGTTAAAAATCAGCAGTGGGGGGCTAGGGAGATAGCATGAAGGTAAGGTGTTTGCCTTTCATGCAAAAGGTCATCGGTTCGAATCCCGGTGCCCCATATGGTCCCCCGTGCCTGCCAGGAGCAATTTCTGAGCATGGAGCCAGGAGTAACCCCTGAGCACTGCCAGGTGTGACCCAAAAATAAAACAAACAAAAAAAATCAACAATGGGGGACGGTGAGGTGGCGCTAGAGGTAAGGTGTCTGTCTTGTAAGCGCTAGGCAAGGAAGGACTGCGATTCCATATCTTGGCATCAATATTGGTCCCCCCAAGCCAGGGGCAATTTCTGAGCGCTTAGCCAGGAGTAACCCCAGAGCATCAAACGGGTGTGGTCCAAAACAAACAAAAAAAAATCAACAATGGACTTCAAAATAATGATAGAATCACCTTGACAAATGATAAGTTAGTTTAACTTTTACTTGTATTTATAGTTTTTCTACTATGATAATGAATCTAACATACTTTTGAGGTCAAAGTGATAGAAAGTACAACAGAGATGTTTTCTTTGAACATGTTGAACTTGGGTTCAATTCCCAGTATGCCATGCAGTTCCTTGAGTACTTCTAGGAGTGATAAAATTTCTCTAATATAGCAATTAACCTGGAAAGAAAATAATTAAAAGGCATATATAAGGGGTTGGGGAGATCCTTGGAGGTAAGGCATTTGCTCTCCATGCAGAAGGTCAGTGGTTCGAATTCCGGCATTCCATATGGTCCCCCGAGCCTGGCAGGAGGGATTTCTGAGTGTAGAGCCAGGAGTAACCCCTGAGCACTGTCAGGTGTGACCAAAAAAAAAAAAAACCAAAACAAAACAAAAGTCATATATAAGACATTTTTCTACTTTACATTTGAGTGAAATGATATAAAACATTAAATTGGGGTTTTAAGTAATAGAAATCAAAACACATTCTCATTGTAATTCCATGGGAATTTGTATCTTATCCAATGCATCTCTAAGTAGACTAAATTTGTTTTGACTCAGCATTAATTAGACTACATATATGTTTGATGCAATATTTATTCTCAAAGTAGACTAAATATATGCTTTGATTCAGCATTAAAAACCAGAATCCTATCTATTTATTTTAATTTACTTTATTAATAATCTTTCTCATTTTTCTTTGTTTTGAGTTTTGGGACACACCTGGCTATAAAAAGGACTTATGTCTGTCTCTGTTTTTAGTAGGGGTTACTCCTAGAGGGTTTTGGGTGACAATACATAGTTCCAGGAATTGAACCAGAGTTGGTTATAAGTAAGGCAATTATCTTTACTCTTATACTGTTTCTTAGCTCCTAAATGATAACTTTCCTTTTCTATAAGTTAAAAGTTAAAAGAA
This sequence comes from Crocidura indochinensis, assembly GCA_004027635.1. Classification (NCBI taxonomy): domain Eukaryota; kingdom Metazoa; phylum Chordata; class Mammalia; order Eulipotyphla; family Soricidae; genus Crocidura; species Crocidura indochinensis. Next base: position 25,102 of record PVKC010006378.1, on the reverse strand, counting down.
CGTCAATATACATTTTACGTGTGTTGCCTAGATGTTTATGTATGTCACATATTAATTCTTTACAAGGTAATATAGGAGTAAAGGAATAACCATTTAAAATAAGAGTAGAACATAAGAACTTTAAAGAAATAGGTATGAAGAATACTAAAAATTTTAAAGAAATATTTAAGAAATGTTCTGAATTGACTGAACCTGAAGTTATTTTTTTGATTTTGTTATAAACAAAATGTTCACTAAATTATTAAAACAATTTCAGAGATATTTACAAATCAAAGTTCATAGTCATATTCATTATTCTGAATAGCTCAACAATAAAAGCATTTCAATCTCTATTTCTAGATGGCTAGATAACAAAAGCTTATATACATAAATTGGAATTTTATTTAATCTTAAAAGAAATTTTGACATCTTCTGCAACATGAATGACATTTTCTCTAAAACATTGTAGAAATAATAGACTCTTGCTTTGTTATAGATTCTAGACAGGAAAAAGCAATGTTAATTATGAATCCACTTGTATTGGTCAGCTTACATTCCCAAAGAGTATGGTAGCTGCTAAAGGTTATAAGGAGAGAAATAAATATGGAGTTCTTAAACTCTAATTATACAATGTCTCAGTTTTAAAAATTTTGAGACTTCTGTAGATAATACATAAATATGAATGAATTAATTTCTAAACTGCAATATTAAAATAATAAATGCATTTTCCACAATTTAAACAAAGAAGTGGATATACTTTAAAGTTCAGTAAATAAAAATATTCCTAATTATATGATAAAAGTAAATAAATTTTTGCCAGTTAAAGCTCATTCTTTGGGTAGATACTTAAACTGCTCTGATGGGTTGACATTCCCAGCGGTTTGTTTATCTTGATCTGAAATGTGCAACTGTTACCAGATTGCAATCAAAAAGTAATCTGAACTCTTCAAATTGTAATATAAATTCATAGCATTTGGAAAAATAAGGTGTTCCATAGAACTTAAGTTTCTAGTAATTTTATTTCTTGTATATATCAACTACTACTTGGAAGATATGTCTTATGACCAAAAATTAGTACTTAGAAGATATGTTCTTATGATCAAAAATTAATCTTTCAAATGAACTTATTATATTTGAGCTTTGCCTTTGATAAATAGATAATTTATAGAACAGAGAACATAAACTGGTCTCTTATTTTTAGATGTATCTGTAACCTCATTTATTTTCATTGGCTTTTGTTATTGCTTTTGTTTTCCATGTTTGTGTCAAAACCATATTTTTTAAACTCAAAAATTGTAGAACAATTTCGACATCTTAATATTTTACATATATTTTAATCAACTGAGCCCTGTTTTTAACCAGTTTTAAATGACCAGCAATTAAAATGGAATAGTTGAAGAAATTTATATATTAAAACAAAGCAACCACTAATTTATATTTATCTTAAAGTGACATTATTTATTTACACTGTTATTGATCAAAATAAAAGTATTTTAATTTAAAACAAATGCAATGTAATTATTTGTTATATCAATGAAATAAAAAATATTCAACATTAAATAGCACATTTGGGGAGGAAAATGCCCATGTCAAATTCTACTGCCTGGCTATTCTCATTGATAAGTTTGCTACATTGATAAATCAGTCGATATGTAGTTACATATTAACTCATAGATTTATTTTCAGATGAAGGCTATTTGCGTTTTCTTTGTATAAAAAATGTTTGCATTCCTTTTAGCAAAATACTGAGGTTACACTAAAAATATCTCATCCACCAGTTTTAGATTAAGACCATTGCAAGAAATGTTTTGGAGACTTACTGTAAATGTGTGTATAATGATTGCTTCAAGTTGTACCAGTAAATTACCATGGACATAATTCGAGGTATTATAGCTAAGTGAAAAAATAAGTTGTTTTTGGATGCAAAACCAACAGTATCTATTTCCAAAAGAAGGACACAGAAAATTAAGAAAATCATCTGGTAATTTGCAGCTACATTTTCAAATAACCAGAGTTTAGTAATGAAATTATTCTCTTTCCCAGTTCCTAAAGCATGTATGCATCCAGCCATAATTGTTTGAAATGTTCATGCATTTCCTGAGCCTTGGCATTTCACAAATAAAAACACAATGAAACGGCTTCCGGTCCCAGTGGCATAGGATGTTTAATAGAGCTTAATCACATCCATAAAGTCTCTCTTGAAACAAAACGTATTGCTTTTGAATGACGTCTATTGCTGTCAGATGTTTCTTTCAGGTGGTGACTTTGCAGATGAAAAATGAGTAATGCACAATACCCAAAATAAATTATAGCTCCTGCATACCCATTTCCCACAAATCCTTCCCACACACACTTGTTCTTAGTGAATGGAAATAAAGCTAAAACAATCTGGACTGCCAAATTCCATTGTGTTTATAGTAGTCATTTTCGGCCTAAGATGAAATTCCAAGCTCCTTCCCTCTGACCCTCACTAATGCCCCGGCTCTTTTAATTACATAAAGCGTTTTCTTGGACACATTCCCTGCAACAACTCATAAGCACATTTTAGTAGCCCTTTTAATACTGACATTTTTTAGCAAATGATTAACAAATAGAGATTGCTGAAAGATAATTCTAGACCATTTCTTATACAAAATTGCAATATTTCCATGTACGTCAGCCTACGCTATTCAGAGATGAAGCAACTCGTATAATGTAGAACTGTGAAATGCATTGGAAATTCTCCAATTTATGGTAGCTATGCTTTGTTTTAGAAATCAGGCAAGAGGCAAAGACAAAATAGTAACTTCCTTAGCCAAGTGCTAGCTCTAGATAACTGTTAAAACTGATGCTTTTTCCTTTGTCAACCTACCAAGTTGTAAACAAAACGCAGTATCAGTGTCAGGGAAAGCTTTCCAAGGCATGTGGTTGTTTAGATCTCAAATTTATATTTTTGAAAGGAAATTTTAAAATGTACTTTTTTATTTAAAGAAAACATTTTTTGTTTTATTTTGTATTTGGGCCACACCCGGTGACGCTCAGGGGTTACTCCTGGCTATGCGCTCAGAAGTTGCTTCTGGCAGCACGGGGGACCATATGGGGAACCGGGGGATCGAAGTGCGGTCTGTCCTAGGTTAGCACAGGCACCTTACCTCCAGCGCCACCGCCTGGCCCCCTAAAAAAAAACATTTTAAGGGCCAGAGCAATAGCACAGCTGTAGGGCGTTTGCCTTGCACATGGACCTGGTTGGATCCCCGGAGTCCCATATGACCCCCTAGCGATTTGTGAGTACATAGCCAGGAGTTGTGGCCCACCCCCCCAAAAAAAAAGAACACAAACAAACAAAAATATTTTAACGGTTTCTGATAAACAAAACAGTGACGAGAAAACAAATCTGAACTGGTCTTCAGGAAGAAATATCACTTGCAAAAGATGAGAGAAAGGACTAGAAGGACTGCTGAAAGGTGGTGAAGTGTTATGGATGAAGCTCTATTAATTATAGTACTGTTAACCAAGTGAGAAATCATTTATAGGCATGCATATACACACACAGGGACACACACACACACACAGAGACACACATGGAGTCCTCTCATAAAGGCAGACAGGTAGGTGGGAGGTTACCTAAGAAGAAAATAGATTCTGGTGAAGGGATTGAGCAAAAATCATTTTGTGCCAGAGCCAAAGTATAGTACAACAAAACTGGATAATACACAAAGCATGCCAATTCCAGTGTCACTAGTTAAGATATTTCTCAGACACTTCTATGTTTTTGTAAGTTATATACAGAAAACTTAATTTATGGTGAATTGACCTTAGTGAAATAAGGAATAAAATATAAAATAAAATTATTAATGTACTTTTTTTAAAGTGAACTTTTCATAAATCTTACAGTATATGTCTTCCTCTTTGTATTACTGTTGGGATAATAGTGTTGTAGCAATATAAAAAACTATTTTGTGCCTGCTAAGGCACAGGCTGGTTGGTGATACTGCAGATAATAGTGAAGACATGGTGACATTAGTGGTGGTATTGGTGCTAGAATATTGAATACCTGAACTAACAGTATTATAAACAACTTTGTAAATCATCTGTTTAAATAAAATTAGAAAAATTAGCGTTAAAAAGAAAAACTATGATTGAAAAAAGTAATATTCTGCATATTCTATGTAATGTTGAGAATTCTCTTCACAAAATATGCAGCTGATGCCCTTAAAACTTAATGTATATCTATATTGTTTGATAATATGCTTATTTAAATAGAACCATTTTTAGAGAGTAAAAGAAAAAGTGTCTCCTCGCACAAACACAAAGTAAGTTGTGATTTCTCAGTAAAATGAATAGACTAATGTTATATTGGAAGCATCACAAAACTTTTTGTCTATATTCTAAATAAACCAAACTCTATATAATTGAACCCTTGCTTTCAATATTTGAACATTATAATCAAAGGTAAAATTTTCTCATTAGATTATAATCCTGTTTTAATTTTATAGACATTGCCATATTTTTTAAAAAAGTACACACACCATTTTGAATTTGTACAAATTCTCCACATCCTCACTAACCATACCATGACAATGTTTTGTTTTCTGAAACATCACATTAATGTGTGTTGTGTAGAATAGCATTGCAGTTCCAATAGTTGTTGAGCAAGGTTTTCAATGAAATGTCCGAAATTTTATTAGTTGCATTTTCAAAGAGTAAACATCGAAGAATAACTTGCATGAAATGAAGCAATACTCAGCAGATAGAGAGGCTTTGTTAAAAGCAAGAAAAAAGACATTATATTCCCTCAGATTTGCTTAGAATTTCAAGACACTAAAATCTTATAACTCAGGCTTGGCTGGTTATGATGAGTCACAACGGCTGCATTTCTTCTGGAACAACAATAGGTGGCAGTAAATGAGATTTTAAATGGTCATCTATTTAAAGACAAAACAGGTTTCAATTTATCTTTTTTGCTCTTTTTTTTCCAAGCATTTTGCATTTGACACAACCCAAAACACATTTAGCCCTAACCCCCTCCATTTTTAAACACATGTGTGTCTCAAGAGAATGAATCCATATGTTTCTGATTCATTTACAATTAATTCATCAAAATGTTGTTTTGATGTCCAAGAAGCTTTATTGAGACGCTCTCATGAGTCTTTTTTCTTAGAAACAGGAAATCATGCCTTGCCAAGATCCAAATTCAAAACACACCAATGCGTTCTTGAGCAGAGTTTGAAACACTGGAACTTCAACATCTAAAAGACTGCCAAACATGGACAAGAGCATCGCTTCATCTCTACATGTGAAACAATCCCAGATTTAATATCACATTAATCTCTGGCTTTTAAAATGCACAAAATGACTTGAGGTTTTGTATTTTTTAATAAACAACATAAGATTCTAGGTGAGCAGCAGCAAAATAGTAAGCAAATATGAAGAAAATGCAACAAATATTTTTGAAATTAAGACATAACAAGTTGGTAAAAGTTCATTTAGACAGCATATCCACATATAAACCTCAAAACAATCTATTTTTATCTACTCTCCTTTGTAACCAGTCTACTTGAAAGACATGTCAAATACAATAGCTTAGAACCACATTTTATTAAGAAAAATTGAGTAGAAACTACTACATCTTCATAGGTTCTTTTAGATATAACTTTCCTTCTACATAGACCAGTGCAGTTCAATCAACAGTGCACTAATCATAGAGGATTTAGCTTCATTTTCACTTAAATTTTCACAACTTAAAATTATAAATCATTCATTAAGGGCTCCCCAACCTACTCATCTTCCCACTACCAATCCCACCATAAGATGTAAAATCTTTAAGTCTGCTCACATCTCAACCTTGTATACCTTTTTTGAATTTTACTATGCTTTCTAGTAATCTTGACTCATTTAAATAACTATAAATTTTTGAGGCCTATTAGTTACCACCACTGATAATATGCTTTCTGAATGCCATGGCAAGTACAGGAACTTTTCTGTGGCATCTTTTTTATTGTAATCATGTATGCATTAAAAGGTAAATGCAAATAATTTAAATTATATTTTTAAGTTCTGAATTAGTAGGATATGTGAATAGTATCCAACCAAAATTATTTGTTAACGGAATCACATGTTGCAGACTATAAATGGCTCTGTTATCACTGTTACACTGACAGGAGGAGACATCACAGTATATCACTGTTGCGCGGAAGAGCACCTATGGATCTGGACTTTGGAGGATTATCGCTGATGAAGCACAGAAGAGCACTGAGTGATGGATCTGAAGGAGACAAGCACTGAGTGATGGGTCTGGATGAAGACATGCGCAGAAGAGTGCTGAATGTGATGGGAAGTGGCTATCTGGAGTAGACAAGTACAGTAAGTACTGACTAACAGTGAGACAGGAGCAAAGTCCAAAGTCCAAAATCCCTCTCGCAGACAACACAATTTCCAGATGTATTAATGACATGTGTGCAGTCATCAATAGTGTGGTTTTGGAAAAGATCCGTATCAGTGAGAAATTTGCATTGTAGCTAGACGAGTCTACTAATATCAGTGGACATGTGAACTCTTGGTCAATGTGTGTTTTGTAGATGGTAATACAATTAGAGAAAACTTCTTTTTTTTTTTTTTGCAAGGAATTGCCAGGGAAAAACAACAGGAGAAGAAATTTTTTGAGTCACATCAGAATACCTTGAATAAGGAGAACTTAATTGGGAAAACTGCACAAGTGTCTGCACCAATAGATCTGCAGCCATGGTAAGGCACACAAAGGTTCTGTAAGCAGAGTGAAGAAAAGAAATCCAGATGTGATTGTTACACCTTGTTTTACACCATGAGGCTCTTGTTGCCAAGACTGTTACCAGCAGACCTAGTTCCTGTTTTGGCTGATGTTGTGTGCATGGTAAACTTTATAAAGACATGACCCGTGAAAAGTTGCATGTTTTCAGCTTTGTGTGAGATGGGAGCTTCATTATTTCCTCCAGTCTGCCTATTTTTGGTTCATGTTGTTGATCATTTTTGTTAAGCTGCTCCCTTAAGTTATTTAAGTAGGTTCTTTCTTCTTTCCTGATGAATGCTTGCAAGGCTATGAATGCTCCTCTTAGTATATAACTTTTGCTGTGTCCTACAAATTCTGATAAATTGTGTCTTCATTCTTATTTTTTTCCAGGAATCTTTTGATTTTCTTTTAAATTTTGCATTTAATCGACTGGCTGTTCAAAGTGAGCTATTTAATTTCCAGTATTAAAATTCTTTCTCTGTGTCTCTGTGTTTGTAATTCACTTCTAAATTTAATATATGATGATCTGAGAAGGTAGTCTATATAATACATATTCTTTTGATTTTATGGAAGTATGTTTTGTAGCACATTATGTGAAATGTCCCATGCACATTAAAGAAGAATGCGTATCATGCCTTTGGGTGATAGACAGCCATGATATATGTAATATAATATATATATATATATATATATATATATATATATATATATATATATATATATATATATCAAGCTACACTCTTCCATTTCTTCCTCAGAGCCAGTGCATCCTAGTTGAGTTTCAACCTGGTTGACCTATCAAGAAGTGACAGGGAGGTGTCAAAGTCTCCCCTTATTATTGTGTTTTTATTCCTATCTTTTTTCAACTATGTCAACAACTGTTTTAAATATTTGTCTCATCTCTTGTTGGCTGTATATGTTTTTTTTTTTTTTTTTGGTTTTTGGGTCACACCCGGCAGTGCTCAGGGATTACTCCTGGCTCCATGCTCAGAAATTGCTCCTGGCAGGCACAGGGGACCATATGGGGCACCGGGATTCGAACCGATGACCTTTTGCATGAAAGGCAAACACCTTACCTCCATGCTATCTCCCGGGCCCCCTGTATATGTTTTTAAAGTGTGATTTTTCCCCATTATACATATCCCTTGATTATTAAAAATCTACATCTCTATCTCTTATAACCCATTTTAAAACTTAAAGTGTGTTGCCTGATATTAATATGACCACCTCAGCCTTTTTAAGGCTTTGAGTTTGCTTTGTGTTTATATTTGTTCTGACTATTTTGATGCGTTTCTTGAGGGAAGCAGAATGTTGGATTCTCCATTTTGATACATTTGCAACTTTTTATTTCTAATTAGTGCATTTAGTCTATTGACTTTGAGAAAGATAATTATCATGGGATTTATTGTCATCTTATTATAGGATTTTTTTGTTTTTATTGGGTCTGCCTTGGCTTAGTGTAGACACTTCTACTCTTCTTTTAAGATTGGTTTTGAGTCTGCAAATTTTTTGTGCTTTTGCTTATCCATGAAGCTGTGTTGTAGGGTTCTGGTGCTAGGTTCCCCAACAAGGCTGATGTAAGAGTGGGTAAGCTTCTCTTCCAGTCTGTGGCCTCGAGGCTGGACATGGGAAAGAGAGGAAAGACTGTGAGCCACAAACCACTTACAGGAAAGCATTGTCAAAGCAAGTTAGCCTTTAATATAAAAGAAATTATCTGTTAGATACTTGTGTCCCTGCTGTTATGTGTGTAGGAGAAAGTCATCCATGCCAAACAACCTGTCTAGGCTAATAGTGCCACAAGCATTGCAACTGCTACCTTTACATACCTCCTGATTTAATGATGCCATGGGCATTGCTATGCTATAGTTACATGCTTCTTGGTGCTTTGGGCATTGCTAGACTATCTTTACATGCTTTCTGATTTAAAGCTGCCATGGGCATTATAACCGCTGTCTCTGCATACCATCAAAATCAATAATGCCATGTACCTTGTGACTCTTGTCTCTGCATACCATCTTTTTTGGGAGGGTTTTTAGTTTTTGGGTCACACTCGATAATGGGTTACTTCTGGCTCTATGCTCAGAAATCACTCCTGGCAGGCTTAGGGAACCATATGGGATGCTGGGATTCTAACCACCATCCTTCTGCATGCAAGGCAAATGCCCTACCTCCATGGTATCTCTCCGGCCCCTCTGTACACCATCTTGTTGCTGTAATGTCTAAACTGTATAAACCACACTTTGTTTCCTGCCTAATTCTTACCCTTAAATGCCTTGTCTCTGCCTTCAATAAATGACGCCTATTGCTCTGACAATACTTCGCTGTGAGTGATCTGTGGCGCACAGTCTTCCCTCTCTTTACTGAGTTCGGTCTTGAAGCTACAGGCTGGAAGAGACCCTCACTCACCCTTGCATCGGCCTCGTCGGGGGACCTGGCACCCAAACCCTACACTGGTATCCTTTTATTAAACCTGAATGAAAGTCTTATTGTGTGAAGTATCCTCAGTGAAATTTCATTTCATTGTTTTTAGTTTTTAGGTTTTATTTTTTTTTACTTACACCACTGTCTTCAAGCCTTAAGAATTGCTTGTAATAAATCTGCTGTAAATCTTAAGGATGTTTCTTTGTATGTAATTTCCCTCTTTTGATCATGCTCCTTTCAGTAATCTATCCCTATCTGTGGTTTTCATCATTGTGTCTGTTATGTGCTTTTGGTTACTTTTCTTTATATCTCTTTTATCTGGTACTCTTAAAGTGTCCAGAATATGATTGCATGCACTCTATAGTTCTGGGAATTTCTCAGTAATAATATCCTTAACTGCTGACTCTTCAGTGGGGTTTTCTTCCTGGGTCTCTGAACCGCAATAAATCTTATGCTGTTTCTATTGAGCTTATCCCAGAGTTCTATTGTCATCTGTTCACTTTCCATGAGGATTTTTTCTCAGTCTCTTCTGATGTATAAAGGCGTATTAGAACTCATCATTTATATCACTGATTCTGTCCTCAGTGGCTGTTACTCTGCTGTTGAACATTTCCAGTGAGGGTTTTGTTTTACTTAGCGTGTTTTCATTTCTGATATTTATGTTTGAAGTTTTCTCATTTCTACTCAAATATCCTCTTTAGTTTTCTGGGTTGTCCACTCCATTATTTTCTCTACATTCATTGAACATTCGTGACATTTTCTCTCTAAAGTCCTGATCAGAAATGTTTCATATATATATATATATATATATATACATATATATAATATTTATATATGCTGGGAAACAAAACAAAACAAGAAGAAATAAATCTATATTTAGATTTCTTATTACTTTAACTAGTCCTGTTACTATAACCTGCATTTACAATTATAACTTATTATATAATATATTATATATTTATATATTGTATTATATATAATATTGTATTTATGTATATAATGCATTATATATTTATATATTTCATTTATTATATATAGTATATTTCATAATATAACATAATATATCTCATATTTATTATATCATTTTATATATTATATTATATAGTATATATTACATAATATAAATAATATATTATATATATTGCAGATGTTTTTTAGGTCTCCAGAACTTGATTCTTCAATCACAGGTGTCGGGGAGTTCTTAGAACTTTGTTCATTGTGAACTTTAATATATGGTACTCTTACTAAGTGTTGTGGTAGAGTTAGATGACTGGAAGAAATGTTCAGTCAGCTATGGATGGAATCAGTGGCTGTGCTCTTGCTGGTCTTACTCCCCTGAACTCAATCTGTGTATTTTTCTATTTTAAGACTCTCAACACTGTCTTGGGCACCAACAAACAGATACCCTTTTTGTCTCAATTCTTGTTGGTGGGGCAGCATTTTTTTTTTTTTTTTGGTTTTTGGGCCACACCCGGTGACGCCCAGGGGTTACTCCTGGCTATTCGCTCAGAAGTCGCTCCTGGCAGGCACGGGGGACATATGGGGAACCGGGGGATCAAACCGCGGTCCATCCTAGGTTAGTGCAGGCAAGGCAGGCACCTTACCTGCAGCGCCACCGCCCGGCCCCACGGCAGCATTTTTATTCTTATTTTTATATCAAGTAAATAAATTGCTGAGAGAAAGTAAGCAATACTTAAATTCCAATATAAAATCGATATACCTTATAAGTATGGGAATAAATAAACTTTGTGTTTACAAAATTTTATGTGTACATATGTATATATGTATTCAAAACAAGAAGAAATAATTGTATATTTAGATTTGTTATTACTTTAACTAGCCCTGTGGCCATCACCTGCATTTACAATTATCTATCTTCTTTTACTATTTATAGTTTGTGTTTATTTTGTTCAGCAAAGCAGTTTGTTGTTTTTTTACCCGATGGGATGGTTCATGAAGTCATTATTACATTCGTATGTATTAGGTTATTGCAGTTTTCATTGACATTAATTATAGGAAAAATAGTAGGGGACATTTTGATATATCTTTAATATTCTACACATATCATTCATTTCTATTATAAAACAGAATTCAACATTTTAATTTATTTTTAAATTTAATTATTACAACTAGCACTATAATTCCTTGTTTTGTCTAATGATTCAGAGGCATTAAGAAGAACTCAAAGTGGCTTTGAAATATCCATTAGTAAGAGCATTCTTTTTTTTTTTTTTTTTGGTTTTTGGATCACACTTGGCAAAGCTCAAGGGCTACTTCTGGCTCCATGCTCAGAAATCACTCCTGGCAGGCTCAGGGTACCATATGCAATGCTGGGATTCAAACCACCGACCTTCTGCATGAAAGGCAAACACCCTACCTCCATGCTATCTCTCCAGTCCCAGTAAGAGCATTCTTAAATCTGAGGCTAATTTTTCTAGACCTGAGAGTACAAAATCATAGAAGCTGGTGAAACACTTTGGCTATTGAGCCTTTAGGGGAATAAAGAGTAATGCAATTTCATTTCCATATCTTGATCTCTTTTCCATATGAAAGAAACTTCATCATATACTGAAAACTGACACATAATTTTTAGACTTATGTAGAGTCTTGCTACAACACTTAATTTAAGGTCATCTTTATCACACTAAAACTGAATCTTTAAAATACTATTTTATTGTTTTCTCAAACCAAATGCTTCAGGACTTATTCCTCAACCATCTTGAATCTAATATATGAAATGACCGAACTACTAGAAAATTGTAAACAGCAGGCTGAGATTATTGAAGAGCAATTTTGGTAATAGAATTCAGTTACACTTATATCTTTTGAGTTTGAGATACAGTACAGAGGTTGAGGAACTTGCCTTGCATGCAAATGACCCTCATCTTATCTCTTGCACCACATATGGTCTCCAAAGCACTTCCAGGAGTGACCAAGAAGCACAGAGTTGACTCACTGGTAAACAACATTGTGTGAGATCCAAATATCAAAACAACATGCACATAAAACTAAAATATCAAATGTGAAATCTGTTTAATAACTCTATATTCAATATGTGACTTATAGAAGAATTCTCTCTATATTTACATATACTATATATGTATATATATATTTGTTTATATACAGTTTTTAAAGTAGTTGGATTACAATTCCTTAAAACCCTTGGAAAGTTTTAAATAAACAGATTATTAATAGAATCTCTTTTTATTTCAATGAGGTAACTTTTGAGAAATTTCTAAGAATTAAAGTTGGTTGCAGAAGAATACTAAGATACAATCCCAGCTCCAAGATCCTGAAAGTGTGTGAAGTAGTTGAAGGTTTAATACAGTTGCCAAAGATCAATGAATCATAAATCTTGTCTCCATAGAATCTCAAAAGGAGGGGTTTCAGAATGTTGCCTAGATTCATGAATATGTGCAGATTTGTAAAATAATGATACATCTGGAAATGTAGACTGCATATTTCTTGTACTTTGTTCTCTATATCTCTTCCATTTAGAGTTTTATCAATTTAATTTAGTTTAGTATGTAATTAATTCAGACTATAATTCCACAGGTTTTCTTTGATGATGAGATACTCTAGTATCTTAATCCCCCTGAAGAGAGTATTCTGGGAAACTCTGATTTATAACAAATCAGAATTACAGATTATAGTCCTGTCTTAGACAGGCACAAGTCTAAGGCAGGAGTGTGGTAAAATCTAGTTTACAGACAGTTGCCAAGAAGCACATGTGTCAGATATGTCAGCCTGGACTACGGCCATCATCTCAAGTGGAATGTGATTTTAGGAAAAAGTTTCTAACCTGTAGAATCAGACTGTATTTCAGGTAGGTAGTAGCATATCTGAACTTAATTTTTAGAAAACCTAAAGAAAATTATCTACTTGTAGGACTGGAGAGATTTACAGCTGATAAGTCTCTTTTGTCTTGCATTTTTACTATATTTGGCCATATAGTCCCCTGTACATGCAAGGAGTGAAAATGGAATGAGAAACCCAAAGCAATATATGTATAGCCCCAAACAATCAAAGGTATTAAATTCCTTGCTGTCTAGATATGCTCCTCCTTTGCCATATGGGCATGTACAAGTTTACAAGCAAATTAAATTATTGTATCATTCTTTTCAGTTATGTACTGTTCCATTGTATATATGTACCACACGATCCACTTGTCTGTGTTGAGCATCTAAGTTTACCAACTCTTAGCTCCTGTACTGAGTGCTGCAATAAATAGTGTTCTGCATACATCCTTTTTGTATCACCTGTTTTTTCTGTCCTGGGGTTAGATAGACAAAAGCAAAATTTCTGCGTTATTTGTCAGGTTGATTGTGAGTTTACTGAGAACTCTCTATACTATTTTTCATAGAGTTGTACCAAGCAGCATTCCAACCAGCAGGGGATTAGAGTTTTTTTTCCACCACATTCAGACAACACAAATTGGTCCCAATATTTTTGATAAAGTGCCATCCCCACTGGTATAAAATGAGATCTCATTTCTGTCTTGATTTGGATTTCCCTAATTATATGAGAAAATCAACATTTTTTTCATATATCTTTTGGCCATCTATTGGTCTGCCTAGGAAAGGAGGCTGTTCATTTCCTCTCCCCGTTTTTAGATTAGATTTTTAGGTTTTGTTGGGTTAACCTTGTGAGTACTTTGTATATCATATATATCAACTTTTTATCTGATATGTTGAGAGAAAATAGTTTCTACCACTTACGTTAGCTGTCTTTTAGTTTTAGCCTGTGTTTAATCTCCATAAAGAAACTTTATAGTTTGATGTAGTTATATTTATTCTAATTTGATTCTATAGCATTTACTATTGATATTCTAACATGTAAGACTTCTTTGAGGTTTTGGAGTGGTGAGCCTATGTTCTTCTCAGTGTGCTTTATCGATCAGGTGTGATCTCAAAGTCTTAGGTTCTCTGGGGATTGACTTATATATAATATGTGAGACTATGTATCCAGTTTTAATTTCTTTTATCTAAATAAATAAATAAATAAATCTTTATTTAAGCACCATGATTACAAGCATGAGTTAAGTTGGGTTTCAGACGTAAACAGAACACCCCCTCCTTTATCAGTGCAACATTCCCACTACCAATGCCCCCTTGTTCCAGCACCTTTTGTTAAAAAGGCTATCTTTATTCCATTTCATGTTCTCAGGTCCTATGTCAAAAGTAATTGACCATATACTTGGGGGTTTATCACTGGATATTTTATTCTGACGCATTCTGAAAGTCTGATTCTTTTTTTCCCCCATAACATGGTATTTTGATCGCAATAGCTTTGTAGTAGAACTTCAAGTTAGGTAACTAGACTATTCACAGTCTTTTGTTTTTCAGTATGGTTTAGGCTATCCTGGGTCTTTTTGGTTCCACAAAATCTTTATAATTTATTTTTCTAAGTTCTTGAAGAATTATGTCTGAACTTGTTTAGGGATTGCATTAAATCTATATAGTAGTTTAGATAAAATAGCCACTTTGGTAACATTTATTCTTCCAACCCACAGCATGGAAATTTTTCATTTCCTTAGGCCTTTTGTAATTTCTTAAGTTTTTTGATGTTTTTGTGGTATAAATATCTCATCTCTCATGTTAAGCTGTTTTCTAGATACTTGATAGTTTGGGACACTATTTTAAATAGGATGTACTCTTTGGTCTCTTTCTCCTTGGAGTCATTATTTGTATAAAGGAATGCAACTGTCTTTTATGTGTTGACTTTGTAGCTGGCCACATTGCTGTATTGGTTTATTTTTCCTGGGGATTTCTTGCAGACTTTTTTAGGGTCTTCAATTGTGTCATATGAAAATAAAAATAGTTTGATTTCCTCTTTTCCGGTTTAGATTTCTTTGATTTCCTTCTCTTCCTGATTGTTTTTGCTAGGACTTTTAATACTATGTTGAATAAGAGTGAAGACAATAGACATCCTTGACTTGCCACTCACCTCAATAGGAATGCTTTCGATTTTTTTCAGCATTAAGAATATTAGATACACCTATTTATCTGAGGCTTTTAATCATGAATGGGAGTTGGATCTTGTTAAATGCTTTTCCTGCATTGATTAATATGATCATATATTTTATCTTTCTTTTTACTGATGTAGTGTATGGTGTTTGATTTGCGTTCCCACTTTATAATGTTTAAGATTTTCACCAAACCCTGCCACTACATTATTCCTTTTTCTGGTTTTGCTTTGTTTTATTTATTTATTTATTTTTATCCGTTTTTGATATTTTCCTTCTCTTTTTTTCTTCCAACTTTTTTTTTTCTCTTCCACTCTTGTGGATATTATTCGGTGATTTTTAAATCTCATTTGCTTTTAGTAGTTGATACCAAATTTTCCCTTCTCCCTTTCTTAACCTTTTTATCTCAAACAGAATAGCACAACTTGAAGCATTCAGACTCATAAATTGAGGGGAGAAAAGGATGTCACCAGGGCCAGTCATGTGACCATGCAGTGTAAATAAAAAATGATCAGACTGGAACACCAAACAGAATAGATACCTGACCTACAACAAGCTGCTAAGTGGAGACCAGTTACACTAGTATTCTGGGGGTGGGGGGAGAGCGGGAGAGCAAAGGAGACATGCTGGGAACAGGAGTGGAAAGAGGACAACATTGGTGGTAGGAATGCCCTTCATTCATTGTCACTATGTACCGTAAATAATTCTATGTAATGAACTTCAGTCACAATAAAAATTAAAATTAAAAAAAAATTCTCTTATGTACTGTTGGATTTGGTTTGCTAAGATTTGTTGAGAATTTTGCATCAATGTTCATCAGTGAGATTAATCTTTTTTTTTCTTTCTTCATAATATCTCTGTCAGTTTTGTGAATAAATATGTTACCTTTATAGAAGATATTAGGAAGGATTGCCATCTCTTTAATATTTTGAAAGAATTTAAGGATAAATGATAATAATTCTCTAAATGTTTGATCAGACTCATGTGTAAATCCATCTTATCCTGGACTCTTATTGTTGTTAGTTACTGTTTCAATTTCTTGTGGTTGGCCTGTTACTTTTAGGAGATTATACATTTCCAAAAATCTGTCAATTTTTTAGGTTATCTATATTAATAAAGTATGGTTCATAGTAAGCTCTCATGATGTCTTGAATTGTTTGTGGTTCTGTTCTAAATTCTCCCCTTTCATTTCAGATCCAATTTATGTGAGCACTTTCTCTTTTTTTTTTTTTTTTTTTGGTTTTTGGATCACACCCGGCTGTGCTCAGGGGTTACTCCTGGCTCCATGCTCAGAAATTGCTCCTGGCAGGCACGGGGGACCATATGGGGCACCGGGATTCGAACCGATGATCTTTTGCATGAAAGGCAAATGCCTTACCTCCATGCTATCTCCCGGGCCCCAGCACTTTCTTTTTTTGCTTATGAGTCTTTCCAATGGTTTTTCTACCTTTTTTACTCTTTTAAAAAAGCAAACTCTTGTTTTTATTGATTCTTTTAATTTTTTTATTTATATGTCATTGATTTCTGCTGTGGATTTTAGTGTTTCATTTCTTCTACTTTTGTTTTGGTTTCTTTTTTGTTGGTTTTAAGATATTTCAGGTGTACCATTAGATTATTTATTTATATTTTTTACATATCTTCTGTATGCTGTGTTGCTATGTGTTTTTCCCTAATTACTGCTAGGACCATAGGACTCCACTATTCTGGAAAATTCTTATCTTTGATTTGTTTTATTAGTATTTCTTCATTAAATCAACCTTAATTTTCATCTTATTATTTTATGATTTTATAATTTATTCTTAAACGCATCCTTTAGCAGTCTGTTACTTTGTTCATATTTCAGTTTTATCCATTTTCTATAGTTTTCTGAAAGTTTCCAATATCTTATCATGGAGCCTATTATTTTTCCCTCAGCTGTGATTACTCTGCTGCTGAAGTCTTAAATATTTTTTTTAATTTTATCTATCATACTCTTTAGTTCTGTCACTTCTGATTATAGTTGTTTTATTTATTCCATAAGTTCTTGTACTTTACTGATTACATGTACCATAATTTTGTGTGCTTATTAGACTCCTGTTCCATAATGATTCTCAGAGGTTATAGAGATGCTAACTCTATGCATCGTACTGATCTTCTCCAAGAATGAATCTTTTTTTGCTTTATTGTTTTTGCTTTAAGGACCAGTCCTGGTCATACTGGGGGTTTACTACTAGCTAGGCTATTCAGAGATCATTCTAGACAGGCTCAGGGGAATATATCTGATGCCATGTTCTTAAACTTGAGAGATTAGTATGTTATTCAAAATTCAATAGTAGAGAAAAAAGTATAATCCATGTTTTCAAAGATTCATCATTAATAAATTTTTTTTGTTTTTAATATAGACTGATACTTCTTGGTTCTTCTGGCCTCTTTTTAGCTGCTAATGTCCATTAACTATCTTCCTTTTTATTTTTTATTTATTTATTTTATCTTCCTTTTTTATATTTTATTTGGGGCCATACCCAGCAAGTATTCAGGTTTATTTTTACATCTGTGCTCAGAATCACTCTTTTTTATTTTTATTATATATATAAATATATATATATTTTTTATTTTTAAAAATACATATTTTTATTTTATATATATATAATTTTAATCAGATTGGCAATCTGATTGTTGACAATCATATTTTAGGTACAAATTAACATAAAATCAGGAGAACTCCCATCACCAAATTATCTTCCTTCCACCTCCATTCCCATCCTACTTTCCATATCCTCTTCCCTAACCCCCAGGGTTGCTAAAGCAAGTGGTCCTCCTTGTGTCTAGCTTACTACTTAGTGGTCTTACACCTGTTTGGTCTTGGTTACCCCCTTTTTCCCCCCTAATTGGGAGGTAGGAATAGTAAGTTCAAGTTATGTGGTTTTGTTTGAAAAAGAGAAAATTAATAACCTGGAGAGAGAGGGAAAAATAGAAGAGAAAAAAGATAAATAAAATAAATAAATAAAGGGATTAAATACTCTGGGAATGGGTCATCCTTGGTTTGAGAAACAAATAAAATATGCAGTGAGCATTCCAAAAAAAAAAAAAAGAAGTACCGTATAAAGGTTATGGTTTTGAGATAGAAATGTGGCAGCACACATAAGAAAAGAAAAGAAGAAAATAAATAAGTAAATATAAATAAAGACATCCACTTCGATAGCCAAACCACAATAATGAGATCAACAAAAGATAGATAAGTAAACAATAATAGTAAAAAAATTGTTTTGTGCTTGTTTTTTTTCCTTCTGCAGATGCACAGTAAATATTGGGGTCATTCGGAAAGGAATTTCCTTTGCCTAAGAGATACAGGGTTTCTCCACCCTTGCCATATATTGCACCAAGGGGAGAGTAAATGAACCTGAAAGGAGTCTATAATCAGAATCACTCTTATCTGAGATGAGTGAACACCTGGGTCATTTCTAGATTGTGGTTATTGGTCATAATGTTATAGTCAACATAGAAGAACAACTTTTTTCTTAATATAATGCCTGGAACCTCAAGGGAGACTCAAAGAAGTGAGATTCCTGGGTCATAAAAAAAATCATAATTTTTTCCTTTTTTGATGTATATCTATTTTTTCCTAAAATGTTTAAATAGAAAACATAAATATATCCTCAAATATATGGCCTTCTAGGTTTTTTTGTTTGTTTTTATTTTTATTTATTTTTTATTTTATTTCGGGTTTACACCCAGCAGCACTCAGGGGTCACTGCTGGCTCTATGCTCAGAAATCGCTCCTGGCAAGCTCGTGGGACTATATGGGATGGCCGGTTTCAAACCACTGTCCTTCTGTATGAAAGTCAAATGTTCTACCTCCGTGTTAGCTTCCTGGCCCCTGGCCTTCTAGTTTTAGACAAAAGAGATAAGTAAGAGAATAAAATGGAGAAAATTAAGTATCTTTGCTGCCAATGTGTTCCCAAGCCCTGGACTCTGACCTATTAATATCTCCTTGCCTCATCTTATCTCTTTAATTTTTTTTCCTTACCTTCATTTCTATAATCTAGAAACCAGGTTAATCTAAGTATACCTATTTGATGTGTTGCAGCCACATTTCCGTTTAGTCTATTACTACAAATATGTGAGATCATCCAATATTTGTCTTTCATTTTTCTGACTTACTATACCCCGTATATTCTCGTTCTATCCAAGATACAGAAAGTTGCTTGATTTCCCTTCCTTGAGGCTGCATTATAGCCAATACCTTCATTAGTCAGTCACACATCTGAGCTGAGCACCTATTTTGGTTATATATCCTGTCTATTGTGCTGTGTGCTACAGCAATAAATGGTGTACACACACCCTCTTGAATGAATGTTTCAATTTCCTGGCAATCGCTACTACAGGTGAAAAGGTATTCTTTTTAGGTTTATTTGTTTATTTGTTTGTTTTGGGACCACACCTAGTGGTGCTAGGAGTTACTCCTGGCTCCGTGCTCAGAAATGACTCCTGGCAGGCTTAGGGGACTATATAGGATGCTGGGGATTGAAGCCAGGTAGGCCGTATGCATGGCAAACTCTCTTCCCACTGTGCTATTGCTCCAACCCCTGCAATTTCTATGCTTACTTTTCTGAAAAACCTTGATACTGACTGTGGAAAAAAGGTGATTACTAGTTATATATACAGAACCAAAAAATTGAAAGCACGAGACACAAAATACAAAAATAAACTTTATTTTTTATTTTTTAAAATATGAATTACATTATTTAAGACGATGAATTACATAGTTCACATAATACATTTGTTTCCAGGTAAGTGGGAGCAAAATTATTTTAAAAAAGTACAAACAAATATTAAAAGGTACACTGGCTCCTGAGCAGTGGCGCAAGCTGTAAGGTGTCTGTTTTATGCACACTAGCTTAGGATGTTCTGGGTTTGATTCTCTGGAGTCCAATAAGCTCCCCCAAGCCAGGAGTGATTTCTGAACAAATAGCCAGGAGTAACCCCTGAGCATCACTGAGTGTGGTCCCCCAAAAAAGGGTACAGTGCAAGAAATTTGTGAGGTCATTAAGTCATTGCAAAATGTTTATTTTTTTACTTTTTAAATTATTAATATATTTAAAATAATTTCAAAATTACAAGCATGTTTATAGTTGGGCCTCAAAAATAAAGAATAGTCCCTTTACCTGTGCAACATTCCTACCACCAATGCCCCCAACTGCATTTTTTCCCATCCTCTGCTTGTATTAGAGACAGGTATTATACTTATCTCACTCATTATGATTGTTATAATAGCTTTTAATGTAGCTATTTCTCTGACTGCAATCACCACTCAATGTGGTAAGCATCATATCATGAGCTGGTCCTTTCAGCCCTCATCTCTATTGTCTTGGGTATTATTACAACAATGTGCTTTATTTTTTCTTAAAACCCGTAACTGAATGAGCCTATTCTATGTCTATTTCTCTTTCTCTGACTTATTTCACATAGCAGAATAGTTTCCATGTCCATCATGTATAGGAAAATTTTATCTCTTCTGATGGCTGCATTAAATATATGTACCACAGTTTCTTTAGCCACTCATCTGTTGTCAAACATCTGCCTTTTTTTTTTTACCAGATTTTGGTTATTGTAAATAGTGCTGCAATGAATATAGGTGTTCAGAAGGAATTTTTGTTTTGTGTTTTTGTGTTCCTAGGTCATATCCCTAGAAGTGGTAGAACTGGATCATCTGAGAGCTAAATGTCCAGTATTTTGAGGAATCTCTATATTTTTTTCCATAAATGGAGGACTAGATGACATTCCCAACAGTACTGAATGAGAGTTCCTTTATCCCCACATTCCCACCAGCACTGAGTATTCTTACTCTTTGAGTTGTGTGTCAGTTTCTGTGGTGAAGATAGTACCTCATTGTTGTTTAGATTTACATTTCCCTTATTATTAGTGATGTGGAGCATTTTTTCATGTGTCTTTTGTCCGTTTGTAATTTGGGGCAAAAAATGCAAAATGGAGCAAGGAAAGCCTCTTTAATAAGTGGTGTTGGGACAACTGGTCAACCTCATGCAAAAAATGTGAAATCAAACCTCCATCAACACCATACACAAAGGTAAAATCAAAATGAATTAAAGATCATGATATCAGACCCGAATTTATAAGGTATATGGAACAACACATAGGCAAGGCATTCCATTATACTGATAGAAGAAAACAGCAATGTTTTCTGGAAGCAGATAATTCTATGGGACTATATTAAGCAGAGAAACATCTCAAAGGAAATAGTGACTATGATACAAAGGCCACCCACAGAATGGGAGAAACTATTCACCCAATATCCATTGGACAAGGGGCTTATGTCTAAGATATACAAGTCTCTGACAGAACTTAACAAAATAAAATCTAACATCATCCAAAAATGGAAAGAAGAATTGAACCAAATTTACAATGTACTTGTCAAAAAAACAGAATGGGGCAAAAGAGGGAACAGTAATGGAGGGAAGTAGACACTGGTGATAGAATTGGTGTTGGAACATTGTATACCTTAAACCCAAATATAAATTGATTTGGAATCATGGTGTCTCAATAAAATAATAAAATGGCAAAATAAAATATAGAGAAAATATTATTGTCAAATTCTTTGGAGTCACTGGTATGCTATATGTAGAAAAAGAACTCAAACCCCAATATGAATTTAAGGTCTCAATATCAGATAGGAATTAATGAAAATATCTGAATATTCACTAAAATAGATGACTGCTTACAGGAACTATGATATTTATACATGATTATATACCACATAGTTAAAAAATTAAAATTTCATAAAATTTGCTGCTACATTGATGGATTTGGAAAATATCATGCTAAGCAAAGTGTATATTAACCATAAGATGATACATATAATCTGTCCCATATATAGAATATACATAATTGCTTTAATGGAATAACAGAGGGGTGTAAATAAGCACACAAAGGAAAAACTCACTAAATCAACTGAGTTGAACATAACAATGAAAGTGGATAGAGGGGACTCAGAAGGTTTGGTTCAGTGGGGACCTTGAAATGGTGGGAAAAATCTGACACTCGGATGGAAGATTTAGGTTTTTGAATGCGGAATCTTTTTTTGTTATTGACAATATTTTAATCTAAATTTTATTTCAGGTTCTGTGATGTACAAGATTCTTATTAGTAGGGTTTCATACATGAAATATTATACATCAATGTCCTCCATTAGAGTGTCTTTTCCTGCCACCTTGTCCCAGTACTCTTTCTTCTTCCCCTCTCCCTGTGGTAAACTTTCACTGAATATGTTATCAATTTTTTGCTACCTTTGAAAATGTTTTGTCCTCTATTATAGTTTTTATTCTACATATGAGATATTATTCTGTCTGCTCTCCTCGATAACTTCACTCAGCATGATACTCTCCATATTCATGTACGTAGTAGGAAATCATATGAAAATCTTTAAACACTAATATTAACAGTAGTTAAAACACATTGGCTAAAATGAAAAGTTATAATAAAATTTTCTTTGTTTTTTTTTCTGCCACACCCTTTTGATGCTCAGGGGTTACTCCTGGTTAAGCACTCAGAAATTGCCCCTGGCTTGGGGGGACCACATGGGAAGCCGAAGGATCGAACCGTGGTCCTTCCTTGGCTAACACCTTACCTCTAGCGCCACCGGCCCCATAATAAAATATTTTTAAATACTAATGAAAATATCTTGACTTCACTTCTTGGGTAAGAAGTCACACCCATGTTTCCTTTCCACACCTCACCATAGTTAAAAATTATTCATTTAGAATGACATTGGAAATGTTTCTATGTAAAGTAAATAACCAATTTAACATAATTGAGATCCTAAAGAACACTTTTCTTTACAATGGACAATTATTTAAAACACAACCAAGAGTTTGATGTCTTTATTATTCTTTATCAGCAATATAATGTAAAAAGGTACAAAGAAATGTAATTTACCTGTAGTTTCTGTTCATTGTAATTAATTTTAAGCTTACAACTTCTCAAATTTATCAATAAACATTACAATTTTGACATTTGGAATATTGTGTAAATTTCTTATAGTTCTATTTAACTATTGGTAATATCACATAGGTCTAATCTGATAAATACTGCCCTTTTATACATGTAATAAGTTTCTCTAACATTTTGTCCCATAAATCTGTTTTTTTCCAGTGAATGTTTACTAAATAGATAAAAGCAAAACAAAAGGACTTTGATTCCTTATTCTGCATCTATTTCAATCAAATCGTGTGGACTACAACTGTGAACATATTCTCAAGAAACAGTGATAGATTTTATTAAATTGATTTTACTCTGACTTACAAATCATAATACATCTATATGACTGCAGTAAATATTTTATTAATATTAATGAAGAAACCTAATATTAAGAGTATTGCTAACTCTCTAGTGAATTTTACAATTAATAAATGGAAATAAAAATTAAAGCCAAACAAATATGATCATCTTATTCACGTTGAATGCCCATACTTTAAAAATGACTTTAATAGTGAACTAGTGAACATCATTATGCTATCCCTTCCCAAAATTTGCATGTCATCCTGCACAGGGGCCATACTAATGTTCTCTGCATAGTTCCAATATTAGTATATATGCTGTCGAAGCAAGCACTATCCCTTTACAAAATTTGGAATGAGTAAATTTTTAAAAAAGACAGAAACAAAGAAAGAGGTAAGGAACCAAGTATCAATAGTCAAATTTACTTATTCATTTTGCATGTCAATTCCACTAAAATGCATTATTTCTTGTAAAAATTTGAATAATGTTGAGACTTCTAGCTTTTATAAATATTAAGACTGAATAAAAAGTTATTCGTTTCATAAGGCCTGAACACAAAATTTAAGAGTGGACAGCTGAAAGAAGCACGTGAAAGGGCAAAACAACAGGAAAATGTGATGCTGGACTCGTGTGGCAAACCAGTACCCATGCTGTCTCCCAAGAATTTTGGCTGAAATCAATTTGTTTTGATAAAGCATTCCTTAGAAATATTTGTCTTCCAGTATTAATTGGCCCTCATGGATCTGTCAGACCATCAGTGACTCCCAAAGATCTAATTTCAGATGAATAAGCAAGGGAAAAATATTTCAGTGTCACCCAATTTTGAAATGAAAGTCAGTTTCATTCTTGGTCTTGAACACCAGTACACTTTTGTCTGTTGTGAACTGATACTGAACAGGGCTATCAAAAATTTAAGAAGACCCAAAATACAGATGCAAAATACTCAAGGTTTTGATTTTGCTTAAAGTGTATGCTATTGAAGATGTTTCACATTCTGAAAAAAAATGTGCAATAAAATGCTTCCTTCCTTTATATCATTTTGGGGGCAAAGCCCATCTCTCTCCAACTAACTACTTAGTCTGCCAAAAATATTAAACCAAACGACCCTTAATATAAAAAATAAAGATCCTGAAGATTACAAGTTCAGGGGAGGAAAGTTATTAGAAAGGACTCAGAAGGTTACAACCAGCCTGTGACAGTAGAAGGCATAAATATACCAGCCTCTGTCATTTTTACATCAATAGACTAATTTGCTCCAGGTTTTCTTGAGGTTTCTTTTAGTATATTTATAACCACAAAAGCATTTATTTTGGTCCCAAGATAAAAAGCCTTTTACGCAATGGTGCATATTTCTAAGGTAACAATGTTTCCATTGTTAAAACTGCCATTAAAGGGGGAGGGTGAGAGATGCCACTTACCCCACATATTTTGTTGGACATCAGCTTTACAAAAATATGTTTTGGACCTTAACCTAATTTGGGTTACACAGTTGCTAGTTTAAAGAGGGAAAAATACTTTGTAAATGATTTCATCCTTTTTGATATCATGAAGAAGGAAAATATCTTAGACACCAATGTCCTAGGACATTCTATTCTCTAACCTGGTACCCAGAACTCATGCATGCTGGATTAGACACAGGGAAGGGGCAGATATCCAAAAGATAAGTGAATTCAGATGTTTTTCCTGCTTTTTATTAAAGTCGTGCTCCAGCTGTTCCATCT
>PVKC010006377.1:0-31247 GCA_004027635.1 Crocidura indochinensis | reverse complement strand
AAAAAAAAAAAAAAAAAAAAAAGAAAAGCTAATGAGCAAAACTGCACTAAAAAACTTCAGATACCAAGCTTCAATACAAACCAGCCCCTTAATTTAGTTTTTGTTTTGTTTCAAGCAAGACAGGAAACATTCATAAATTCACAAGTGAAAAGGTACTTCTTTCAACTACAAGTATCTAAATTACAATAGTTTCCCAAAACTTAAATACAAGTCTTTATTTATAATTCTTACTATGGGTTTTGCCAGTTATCCAAAAGTAAAATATTCCTATTTTGATAAGTTATTTTGGAAGAATGCTAAAAAATTTTCCACCTAAATTTTTGTTAAAAGCATTCCCAGATCCAAAACAATCTACCAAACAATATGCAAATGGAACCTACTATTTTCTAATAGAGGAGGAAATGTGTTTACTTGCACAAAAAATAATTATGACTACAAAAACTGTATGCATGTCTCTGCTTCCATTTTCTTTTGTTTTTTAATATAGCAATTATTTTTGTTTTTATTTTTCGGCCATATCTGGTGACACTCAGGTGTTACTCCTGGCTATGCGCTCAGAAATTGCTCCTGACTTGGGGAACATATGGAACACCTGGGGATCGAACTGAGGTCCCTCCTAGGCTAGCTCTCACAAAGCAGATGCCTTATGCATCAGTAATTCTCAGGGGGTGGGAGTGGAGAATATGATAAGGTAAAAGGTGGATGAACCACCTTTAGGTGGTTAAGGCTTTTAAAAACTAAACACTCCAACCCTACCTCACCTGGCAAGTCACTGCTTGTAATTAGATATTACTGTTGGTAATGTCTGGAACATACATGAAGACAGAAGATGGAATCACTGCCATAACACCCTAGGACCTCTGAAAATTAAGTTAAATTGAGTTACTCAATTTTTGTTTATATGTTTATCAAATCTTATTTCTTCCCACTTCTAAAATTAAAACTCATGTTAACTGTAACAACATGTTCAATAATACTTGTATATTACCTTAAAATTTACAAAGAATTTCATAATCTGTAGCCTAAAGCTAGTCCTTGCCAGTCCAAAGTGGTAGAGCTGGGATTTTTTAATCTAAACCTAGATCTTTTTTTCTGATGCTGGTAATCCAGTGTTCCCTTCATCAAAACTGTCTTCTTAACAAGTCAGAATTTTGAAAGCTGTCCAAGTTGAGAGCATGAAAATGACAGGCCTATGAAGGGTTAAGCTATGAAACAACACAGTAATAATTCAAGTTGTCAACAGGAGTTTCAGGAAGAAAAAAAATCACAACTCTCTTGAATGAGCCCAAAATTCACCCACCAGATTTTAAGAAACAAGACAGTAAATGGTATAAAAATTACTATTTATATTGAGCATAAATTTAGTTAAACAGAAATAGAAATCTAAATATTCCTAACTTTTCAAACACCTGCTCCTATCCCATTCAATGTTTTGCATTAGAAATTGAATATTTGGGCCCGGGAGATAGCATGGAGGTAGGGCATTTGCCTTTCATGCAAAAGGTCATCGGTTTGAATCCCGGTGCCCCATATGGTCCCCCGTGCCTGCCAGGAGCAATTTCTGAGCATGGAGCCAGGAGTAACCCCTGAGCACTGCCGGGTGTGACCCAAAAACAAAAAACAAACAAAAAAAAAAACTAAGTATTTCCTGATCCCCTTTTTTTTTGGGGGGGGGGTGTCAAACCTAGTGGCACTCAGGGGTTACTCCTGACTCTGTACTCAGAAATCACTCTTGGCAAGCACGGAGGACCATATGGGATGTCGGTAAACCACCGTCCATCCTGGATCTGCTACATGCAAGGCAAACACCCTAACACTGTGCTATCTCTCCAGCCCCTAAGTCCCTTTTTAAAAAAGAATTTTAAAATAAAATTGGGAAGGAAAAAACACTTATGACCTTATTTTTCAGTTTAACACTCCACAGTATAAGAACAAGATAAGTAAATTAGGGGCTGGAGAGATAGTGTGGAGGTAGGAAGTTTGCCTTGCATGCAGGTCATTGGTTCGAATTCCGCGGCATCCTGTATAGTTCCCCAAGCCTGCCAGGAGCGATTTCTGAATAGAGCCAGGAGTAGTAACCCCTGAGTGCTGCTGTGTATGACCCAAAACCAAAAAAAAAAAAAAAAAAAAAAAAAAAAAAAAAAAAAGGGAGCCGGGAGGTGGCGCAGGAGGTAAGGTGCCTGCTGCCTTGCCTAGGATGGACCACGGTTCGATACCCCGGTTCCCATATGGTCCCCCGTGCCTGCCAGGAGCGACTTCTGAGCGCATAGCCAGGAGTAACCCCTGAGCGTCACTGGGTGTGGCCCAAAAACCAAAAAAAAAAAAAAAAAAGATAAGTAAATTAAAACATTCATCTGATAGACCATATATATATATATATATATATATTGTCCCATAAAGGTATATATTTGGGCCTTTATTAACTCAAAAAGAGCCCAATGGAGGACAGCAAATGGAATGAAGAGCTGAGGTAGTATTTTTTTTCCACAGATGGCATTCTGAGTAACTAGCATAGGATGTTTAGTATCAGTCTTTAGGGTAATAAAACTCAAATTCCAAAAGATCATCTGTAAAGTGATAGACAGTAAATACATTCTTCACAATCATTCACATTAAAAAAATGTAACTGTGGATGAAGGTACTACACTGGGCAAATCTGTTCAAAAAGGAAGAAAAATTGATAAACCAGATCTATAAACCAGGGATTCCCATTTTCTTGCTATAAATGAAAGTGCATCATCATGTAGCTATCATTCAAATGTCACTGTTGTCTGTGGTCTACCAACTCTGCATCATATCCTTTTTGTTCTTGTGCCACTATTAAATATTAGGTTGTTCAAATCTTTTTCAGAAGGGGAGTGGGGAAACTTATTTTACTCAAGAAAAATAGTTCATGCAACTTGAAGAGCTTTTCCCTCCATTAATTTTGTCGGAAATTTTTGCTGTGGCTTTTTTTTTTTTTTTTTACAGTTATAGTTAAAATAGTCAAGCCTGATAGATTCCATATGGATTTTAATCTGTTTTACTCACTACTGCAAAGTTCCTCTGACAGGACAGATTAGGACACTGGGCACAATCTGCTGAATTAGTCCTACAATCTATAGCTCCTTTGTCAGGATATATCCTAGAACCTTTTCAGTTTAACGTTTTAAATGTAAAATTAAGAAGCAGCCAACGTGTTCATCAATCATCTGCTGGTGGAGCTGCAACCACTCCATCTGCGTAGACAACATGTGCAAGGTGTCCGGTTACACTCAGACACCTCCAGTGGCATCAGCTCCTTCTCCTTCGCAGAGTTCTCTTGGTCCCACAAACGAGAACTAAACACCCGGAGCTTTCAATCCAGCCAGACAGCCACAGGTTAGAGAGAGAATATCTCACTCTGCAAACTAATCACAACTCCACAAAAAATCGTGTCTTGACGTGGGAAAAGTACCGTGTAAGGATCATTTCTGAGAAGACTCAAACAGAAACGTGGAACAGAAAGAAATTCTGCCTGGGGAAGCTGCGATTGTCCCTAAACCTAAAGTTGTCTCGTTGAACCTGTTTCATGTCCTTTTCCCAATGCTTGGGGTTGCAGACTCCAATGACTATATGTAAAGGACATAGGAGGAAAAAAAAGAGTCCCTTTTCAATGGCTCTTAGAAAACCACTCTAAATTATCAAGATATTTGCTGAAAAAAAGAAAAAGAAAAAAAACCAATGGTTTCCAAGTCTGGAGTAAGAGACCCCTGGGGGCATGGGGGGACGGGGGTGAGTGAGTGAGCTTCAGCCTCGGGGCCAAGTTTGAGATCCCCAAGAGGCAGAAAGAAAGACCAGGCAGCGTGGCCACCTGCCCAGTGGGTCGAGGGAGCCGGGGGACACCCCGGTTGCTCCCAACTTTATCAACCAGCCTTTCCCCGCTCGGTGCATGCGGTCCACGAGCCTCCCTCCAGGCCCGAGTCTGCGCCTGAGAGTGGGGAGGAAGGGGGAGAGCCCGGCGACGGTCCCCGTCCGCTCGCAGAGCCTGTGGGGTGCGCGTGCACGCCCGCAAGGCTAAAGGGGGCTCGGGGGCCTTCCCCCGCAGCGGCGGGGCCCGCGCGTTCCGAGCCGAGCCAACGGCGACACCTTCAAGCCCGCGCCCGCCGCGCCCTCGCCGCGCCGCGCCGCGCCACGCCACGCCCCGCGCCCGGGGAGCGGACCCCCAGCCCCGGCGCCCCAGGCCGGGCTGCGGGCCTGGGCCCGGGAGGCCGCGCTTCCCGCCGAAGCCCCCCGACCTCCGGGCGCGCGGCCTAGGCCGGGTTACATAACGGGGCTCGGCGGGGCGGCGGGTGGGGGCCGCGGGGCGGGGGCGGCTGGCTCACCTGCCGTAGATGCCCTCGGTGATCCGGTTCCGCTTGAGGGGGCGGCGGAGCTTGCTGCAGTCGGCGTTCCGCCGCTTCATCCTCCCGCTGAGGGGCCGGGAGCCCGCGCCGCCGCCGCCGCAGCCGCCACCGCCGCCGTCTTTCACCTCAGCTGTCGCCGCCGCCGCCGCCGCCGCCGCCGCCGCAGCCCGTCCGCCCGCCCGCCCCGCGCCGGCCTGGACTCTCTCTGCCTCTCTCGCTCTCGCCTCCGGAGCCGGTCACACCGACATGGAGCCAGCACCGGGGAAAGTGGGGGGAGTGGGCCCGGGAGGGGGGCCCGGAGCCTCCTCCGCCTTCGGAAACAAAGAAATGACAATTCCGGGGCCCGCCCGCCCCAGCACCAGCCAGCCCGGCCAACTGCCCCGCCTCCTGCGCTTTGACGGACGGGCCGCGCAGCCAATAGGAACGCCCCGGCTGCCCCGGCCGACCAATCCCGGCGCCCGCTCGGGCCGCACGGCGTCGAGAGCCCGCCCCCTTGAAGGACAGCCGAGCGCGCCAATCAGCGCGGGCGTTATGCCGCCGCCTGGGCCAATCGGAAGAGAGCTACATAGAGGCTTATAAATAGCCCTATAAATATCACATCCTTATATTAGCCTCGCTGGGCGAAGAAGGGGCCTTCGGCTCTGGCTGGGGTGCGTTTCGTCGTGTTGTCATTTGTACCACCAGCCTGCCGCGTAGGCGACGACATGGACACCCCAGAAAATGAAATCGGGAGCCGCCCTCCTCTTCCTCCTCCTCCCTCCTTCCCTCCCAAGTTGGTGGCATGTGCTGTTTGCACAGCTGACATGTGCTTCTTCCTTCAGGCAGCCGCGTCATTATGTAAGGAGCGCTCTCGCAAGCATCCTTCTCCATCCG
The DNA here is from genome assembly GCA_004027635.1 of Crocidura indochinensis. Taxonomy (NCBI): domain Eukaryota; kingdom Metazoa; phylum Chordata; class Mammalia; order Eulipotyphla; family Soricidae; genus Crocidura; species Crocidura indochinensis. The sequence continues at coordinate 26,010 of PVKC010006377.1, read as the reverse complement.
GGAGCCTCGAGGGGGGCCGCGTCGAGGCTCTTTGCCCTCAAGCTCCTGGAGCTCTCGCCTAGGAGGGCCCGCATCCGCGCGCGACGGGGGTGTATGAATGACAAAGCAAACCCCACACAAACACAGACACAGACGCGCGCGCGCGCGCGCACACACACATGCACGCCCAGACAAGCCTGCCCGGCTCCCAGCGACGTGGTGACAGCGCGGCGGCCAATCAAAAGAGACGCAGGACTTAGGAGCCGCCCCTTTAGTGGCTACATCACCCGGGGGCGGGGCTGTGGTGCGCGCGACGTCGCGCGAGGCTGTCGGTGGGTGTGTGTGGAGCTGCGGGGCGCGCTCGGGCTCCACGTCCGCAGAGCTGGCGGCTGGCTGGGCCACGTGTGTTGGGCCCGGCCGGCGTCGGAGTTGTGTGTCCGCCCCGGAATTGGGGGACCCAAATCGACCCGGTTTTGGGCCCATGGCTGGAAGCTACGGTCTGCCTCTTAAGAGGGGTCTGCGACCTTTCTCACCTAATTGGACTATTTCACCCGTTTTGTGCCTCCAGGGCGCTGGATGCTTTGCATCTCTTTGCTCTTTGACACCTCTTTAGTCCACAGCGAAGTACTACTAGGTCGAAATAGCACGTTTTTGGAATCAGTAAACTAGAGGGAAAGAATGTCAGTGAAAGAAAAGAAAATGTAGGACGTGTTAATCCCTGGTATGTTAACAAAAGCCAGTGGAAATTCTGGCGAGGTTTTTTTTTTTTCTCCAGTTTTCCCCCAATGGGTGATTTTATATTATTGTTACTTCAGTTGTGTTTTTTGTTTTAGGGGAGATCTTTTTGGTTTTGGAGCCACGGCAATACTCAGGGTTTATTCCTGGCTCTGGGCTCAGGAATCACCCGTGGTGGATTCAGGGAAACTGTATAGGATGCGGGAGTTCAAACTTAGTCTGCCACGAGCAAGCCAAGTGCCGTGCTTCCAGCGCTATTGCTCCAGCCCCCATTATTAAACAAGATAATTATTATCTTTGATAATGACCTTTTAGCCTACTCTTTACTTCTGAACATTTCACATAATGCACCTTCACTTGATAGGAGAATGTGTCAGATAACTATCACTGTGTTGTTCCCACTCACAAGGGAACTGTGAGGTGGTCTTCAGGAAGTGGACACCATCTTGTTTTTGTCCTAGGACCAGTGGATCTCATCTTGCCCTGTGTGCAACACTATGCGAAGGAGGAATTTGTACCAAGTAAATGGTGCTACAGTACTGATCTTTCATCCTGTCCTGATCTTAAAAAAATTGACCATTACCTGGGAGGAAAGAGCATACTGTCTTTATTAAGGCTTTCAGAGTAGATCAGATAAACCATCTTCTGTTTCCAGGTCTCCCTAAGCAGCCAAGCCTTAAGGTCCTAATGTTCTCAAACCACTACAACTTTATCTTCCATCTTTCCTGCCTTTGCTCTCACACCACATGCCATCAGTACTACTCCAAAATTGTGGGGGGTCTTGGTTCATTCACTTGGGTGAGAAGTTTAGGGGTTGAATCCATAACCTATAGAGGCACAGTTCAGAAAAATGGTGAGGGTACCTGCTATTTCAATCCAATATTGAAATTCCAGCTTGGCTACTTACTAGCTTGGACAAGTTACAGAATCTCTCAGAGCTTCTATCTACACACAGGTATGTTTTAAAGCTAGCAGGATAATGAACTTTCAGGGCCAGACACGCAGAAAGTAACAGCAAATAATTGCTGTTAACAGTATACTTGTTTTTCATTGCTCACCTCTACTCCAGCATGTTGATAAAATGGCCCTGGGCAGCCAAAGAAAACAAACTCTATGAGCTCAAAGTTTCTCCAAGGCTGTCTGTAATTGTGAAAGGATCTGAATGAAATGCTCTGTTTTGAGCAGCAGAAAAAGGCTTTAGCTGCCAAGGATTGATTCATGGAACCAAAATCAATATGGTTGGAGGCTTGAAGGTATATGGAAGGCCAAGTTCATGTTGAAGCTTATCTTCACATAATATGGGAACTCCAGACTCCAGAGGTTTTTGTCTCTATTGATGCAGGAGTACAAGATTACCTAGGTAACTATGGAGGAGCATAGACTTCCTCCCCGAAGTTACTATGGTGGGCTTTCAACTCCCCACTCTGTGCCTATTGTCTTTGACAATTCTGTACCTCCCTATGGAATATAAGAACTCCAGAGAAAAGATGAGAAAGGCCTGGGGACATGTGCCAACTTTCTGGAGTTCACTTCTGGTTCTGCCATCAAATAGATTCCTACCAAGGACATTCCATGCAATTGTGGAAGTGTGGAGTAACTGGGAGCTACTGGAGGATGTACCTGAAAAGTATCCTTAGGTTCTATGGGAGCAGGAAAATGACAGATGGATTTCAGTCCTAATTCAACCACCTACTCACTGGTATCCTTAACTGAATCACCTGTCCACCCTGTGCCAAGATCCCTTCTGGAGACCCTTCAAACCCTCTATTTTGAAGCAAGTCATGTTAGCTCCACTATACAAATGAGAAAACTGAGGCACAGGAAAAACAAGGTCACACAATTGATGTGGCTGAATGTAAGGCACAGCTGAGTTAAACCAAACCTTACACTAGGGGTACATGTCCTAATGCCTTTAAATGGTTGCTAATCTGGTGTTTGGCTAAAGAGGCATGATGAGATCGACGCCCTGCCAGGAATTCACCAATAAACCACAGCAAGACCGCCTATCTCCAATCCCTCTTGTTCATACTCTGCCCAGATGGCCCTTCTCTTTTTCTGGGCAACCCTAGCCCAAATCCCATTAGCTCGAGTCCAATACAGCCTCTCCCCTCATCAGGGCACAGAACTGGACTGAGATGAAATTGGTTTTCTGCCTGCCACAGAATCCCCCCCAAATCCTGTACCTTAATTACTCATTGGAAACTAGAGGAAACTACTCGCATAATATAGCAATTCATTTAGGGATAAATAAAAACAGGGAAGAGAACATTTGCTTTCATTCAAGAAACAAAGGATTATACAGGAATTTAGAGGTGTCACTTCCCCTAGGATTTCCCGGTAGGGAAATTTCAAGGGGTTCATATTTGCACTTGAATTGAACTCAGAATAGTTCTGGAAAGACAGATTATCACACCCTGTTTCAGAATGAAGGAAACTGTATTCTCACCTTTCAGCATTGCCCTTCCCTATCAGTTAGTGCTTGAGCTTTGTTCCCGGACTAGACATTGTGCTGACCGCCCCTTAGGCATTTTTCTATCCTCTCCACAACCATATGAATGGAGAATATTTATTGTAGTGTACAGAATAAAAACAGTTTGGTGGAGCCAGAGAGATAGCATGGAGGTAGGGCGTTCGCCTTGCATGTAGAAGGATAGTGGTTCACATCCCGGCATCCCATATGGTCCCCAGAGCCTACCAGGAGCGATTTCTGAGCATAGAGCCAGGAGTAACCCCTGAGTGTTGCCAGGTGTGACGAAAAAAAAAAAAAAACAGTTTGGTAATAACCTGAATATTCCACAAAGAGGCTGGATCAAACAAGTGATTTCCTGCCTTTATCATGATGACACATGCATTCACCATTCAAACAGTATAAACTTTTATTTTATTTTATATTTTTGGTTTTTGGAAGTGTTTTTGTTTTTGTTACTGTTTTGTTTGGGGGTCATACCTGGTGATACTCAGGGCTTACTGTTAACTCTGGGTTCAGGAATCATTCCTGCCAGACTTAGGAGACTATAACGGTGCTGGGCTCTAACATAGGTCAGCAAGGCAAGCACCCTACTTGCTATTACTTTACTCTCGGCCACTACATTTTGTTTTGTTTTGGTTTGGTTTGGTTTGGTTTTTGGGCCACACCTGGTGACGCTCAGGGGTTACTCCTGACTATTCGCTCAGAAGTCGCTCCTGGCAAGCACGGGGGACCATATGGGGAACCGGGGGATTGAACCGCAGTCTGTCCTAGGTTAGCGCAGGCAAGGCAGGCACCTTACCTTCAGCGCCACCGCCCGGCCCCTACATTTTGTTTTGTTTTGGTTTGGTTTGGTTTTTGGGCCACACCTGGCAGTGCTCAAGGGTTACTCCTGGCTGTCTGCTCAGAAATAGCTCCTGGCAGGCACAGGGAACCATATGGGACACCGGGATTCGAACCAACCACCTTTGGTCCTGGATCGGCTGCTTGCAAGGCAAACGCCGCTGTGCTATCTCTCCGGACCCTCGGCCACTACATTTTTACTTAATATAGCAATCCTAATTAATATACACAATGATCCAATTTAATACGTATAGTAAAATATATTATTACTAGTGCCATATAACAGACCTTAAATAAAAACCTGTTCAGAGTAGTTAAGTCATTTGCTTAAGCTCACACAGTAAGAAATAGAACTAGAATTCAAACATAGGAGGTCTGGGATCATTGCCCAGTCTCCTAGCCACCATACTATAGTGTTGTAAAAAAAATTTGCCTGACTTGGAATCTGCTTATGACATGCTGTTCATGAAAGAAAAGGCAAGTTACCAAGTACTATACTATACGATTAATTTTTTGCAGGGGTAGATAAATGAGGCATAAATTCACATGAATGGAAAAAATATGCAGGATATACACAAAAGAATAGAATTGTTTTCTGAGATATTAAAATCACTAATACATTATTTAAGCTTTAGATGTGTTTGCCTTTTCAAAGTTTTCTACAGTAAGTATAAACAAGTACAGAATAATAATTATAAACATTTTGTACTGATTTCTACTTCTCCCTCACATAACCTTTAAAATCAACCTAAGATATTAAAACTGATTTTCTCCATTTATAGATGAGAAAATAAGCTCTGAGAGTGGAACTATCATGATAGCTGCTAATAATTTGCAAAGCCATAATCTGATCCCAAGTTGTCTAACACCATACCTTATGTTTGTTTCATAAATGAAAGACTGACATAGCAACACTTTAAATGAATATGCCCAGAACAAGGCCACACCCTTGGGATAGACAAGCTTCCAGCCAAGAAACAGATGGCCTACCTACCTTCATGGTGACTGCCCACAAGTGAGCTTTCTATTGCTTGAGTCAGATGAAAAGGGTGTGATGATTATTCTCTCAGAGTCCTTTGTATTGCCAAAAACGCACAATTACATAGTAAAGCTGTATAGTCTCTGACCCAACTGGTCACAGCTTGAGGAAATCTGGCTGTTCAGATTATGATTCCATAGTTGTGGCACCACCTGCCCACCTTTATTTCTCCGTGTGTGTGTGTGTGTGTGTGTGTGTGTGTGTGTGTGTGTGTGTGTGTGTGTGTGTGTGTGTTGATGTATACATATATAGATTTTGGGCCACAACGGGTACTCCTGGCTTTATGTTCAGAAATTACTCTTGTCAGATTTGGGGCCTTATGGGATGCTGGAGATAAAACCTGGGTCAGCCACATGCAAGGCAAACACCCTACCTGCTATGTTATCACTACAGCCCTAGTATTTTGTACATGAACTGAGCTTCAGGTACTGAGGATACCATCATCAAAAGACCTTGTTCTTTGGACCGGAGAGATAGCATGGAGATAGGGCGTTTGCCTTACATGCAGAAGGATGGTGGCTCGAATCCTGGCATCCCATATGGTCCCCCGAGTCTGCCAGGAGCAATTTCTGAGCATAGAGCCAGGAGTAACTCTTGAGTGCTGCCAGGTGTGACCCAAAAACAAATAAAAACAAAACAAAACAAAAAAGGACCTTGTTCTTGGTTCTGAACAGGAAAAGGCAAGAACATGCCAGGTGTTTGGCAGCAGATATATATTGCAGATAGAAAAAGCAACAGGTATGGAGTATTATTTTTTCCTCCATATTATTATAAAATATCTAACACATATAAAAGAAGTTGAAGGGCAGGAAAGATTAGGATAGGGGTAAAGCACTTTCTTTGCATATGACCTACTCTGATTTGTTGCCAGGCATCCCATATGATCCCCATAGCCCTATCAAGATTGAAGTCTGAGCACAGAGTCACAAGTAAGCCTTGAGCACTCCTGTCTGAATGTGCCCCACCCCTCAAAAATATTGAAAGAATTGTACAGTGAAAAGACATTCACCTCTTTCTTAGATTTAACAATTACTATTTAACCATATTTGCTTTATGTTCTTCTATCTAGCCTAGATCCTTTAGATCTTTCTCCTTTTTGTAGTAAGTGAAGCTACGTGAAAGATTTGGAGGCAAAAGTCAGAAAACATGGCCCCAAACAGGGGCCTTTTGCAAGCATCGAAGGGGGAGAAAGAAACTGTTGGGTGAGACTAGCAGGGAACACTTCCCTCAGTTGCCAAGTGAGTAGCTTAGCCTCACTGATATGGGACACTATTGAGGTAGTGTCAGGATACACAGGGTCAGGATGCCGTGGAATCAGCTGCCACCCACACTGAGTTTACCATTAGCGTCTGTAGGTACTAGGGTTGGCAGTGACTGAAATTATTAGCATTCATCTGTCAGACATCTGGTCTCCCTGGAGAGGTGATCTGGCTGAATATATTCCATGCTATATCCCAAGTCTCAGGCTCTTGGGCACTTTCATTTATCCTACAGACAAGGGAGCCGCTTCTAAGGGAAGTTCAGTTTATAAGAAGCACGGGTTGCAAGAAAATAACCAGAAACCAGAATCAGAGATGTGACCAATGAGGTGAAGGGAGACCTCTGATTTCTGGCCTCTAGAGGATCAAGGTACTTCTCCCTTAGTTATTGTTTGGGTAACAGAGACTTAGAATCCTATGTCTCCTGATTTAGATAGAATTGAAAGAAGACTTAGAAGTTATCTGGGCTTGGGCCAGAGAGATAGCTCTGCGGTAAAGCGTTTGCCTTGCACGAAGTCAATTCAGGACAGACAGTGATTCAAATCCCAGCATCCCATATGGTCCCTAGTGCCTGCCAAGAGCGATTTTTGAGCACAGAGCCAGGATTTAACCCCTGAGCACCGCTGGGTGTGACACAAAAACAAAAACAAAAAAAGAAGAAGATGTTATCTGGGCTAGAGTAAACACTCAGAAACTGAAATCAGACTGCCACTGACTAGCTGTTTAACCTTAACCTTATTCTTCTTTATCATATAAGGCTATTAGAACTTTGCAAGGTCACTGAGTTTAACTGTGTAAAGTGTCTACAAGGAAATATTTCAAGTGATAAGAGTATATGTCTAGTATGTGTGAGGCCCTGAGTTCAGTCTTTGGTACCATCATTCCCTCACCCCCATTGTCACTAGTTGTACCAGTGGTCCCTGAGCATACTTCTGCTCTGCACTCCGGAATCACTCCTGGCAGGGCTCCAGGGACTATACGAAGTTCTGTGTGCAAGGCAAGCATCCCACATGCTTTACTATCTTTTCAGAACACCCCCCCCACAAAGTTTTGTGAACAAAGTGCTACAATAGTGCTTATGATATCAAGTCCTTAATAAATGTAAGCTTTGGAAAACCTGTAAAGCAAAAGTAGCCAGTGTTAGTCGTTTACAACTTATTTTTTACCTGTTAAAAAGTTGTTTTCAGGGACCATAGCAGTAGTACTGCAAGTAAGACACTAATGTTATATACCTGTAAATTACTTTTTTTTTTTTTTTTGGTTTTTTTTGGGTCACACCCGGCAGCGCTCAGGGGTTACTCCTGGCTCCATGCTCAGAAATTGCTCCTGGCAGGCACAGGGGACCATATGGGGCACCGGGATTCGAACCAATGACCCTTTGCATGAAAGGCAAACACCTTACCTCCATGCTATCTCCCGGGCCTGTAAATTACTTTTTTACTTTCACTTTTACTGAGTTAATTGGCTCAAATACCCTTAATTATGTCAACCCTGACCCTCAGGTGCTTTCTTTTAAAACTCTGGCTATTAAAAGTGGCAGGGAAAGCAGTATTAGAGAGAGCTTAACTAGCTCAGTAAGATTCAAGAAGCTGCTTGACAAGTCCTGGCCAAAATGCACCTTTTCCAGTGACTGTCTGAATTCATGTGTAAAACTGCAAGCTGAGACCCCAAATTTACCTTGCACAGGTTGACTGGTTTCGATTCCTTGAACCCTCTTTAAAGTCAGTCCTCTAAGCCTTTACAGAATTGATTCCTGAACATAGAGTCAAGAGTAAGTCCTGAGCACTACTGGATATAGTCCCACCCCTCAATTAAAAAAAATTGTTGTGGGAGGCCTCTTAAGCAATTATCAGGGGGTTACTCCTAGCAATACTCAACTATATAGGCCAGATAGTTCAATGCTTGGCTCTGGCCATGCAATACATCTTGGACCCAGAGATCCTGGGGGTTACCAGGGCCACTCCAGCAATGTTTAGGAATCACCAGGGCTATACTTAATGGTTCTCAGGGGGCATACGATGTTGTGACTCAAACTCAGGGATTCGCCTGCTTGCACTCCAGACCTTAGTTAGGGCTATCTCCCCACTTCCAACGTTTTTAAATTGTATTTGAAATTTTAATTTTTAATTTGTTTTCAAATTGCTTAAACAATTTATTTTCCTTTTGTTGTTGTTTTTGGTTTTTGGGTCACATCCGGCAGCTCTCAGGGGTTAATCCTGGCTCTATGCTCAGAAATAGCTCCTGGCAGGCTAGGGGGACCATATGGGATGCCGGGATTCAAACCACTGACCCTCTGCATGAAAGGTAAACGCCCTACCTCCATGCTATCTCTCTGGCCCCCAAACAATTTATTTTCAATGAACAAACCTATTTGACAAAAGTGGTAACATAACAGTATGTTATGTTATTATACTATTCTAGAACTTTTGTTTTCAAACTCCCTACTAGTAGCTAGTTGAGTGCCCTGTGTTTTATCTAGCCTATTCCCTACTGGTACACACTTAGCTATGTATGCTAAGGGTTATCCTTCTGTAAATAATGGTGTTTTGAGAAAGAAGTGAGGGATGTGACTTGAACTGGGTCTTAGTATCACTTTTCATCTAAAATCAAAATGAAGATACTAGAGAGACAGGACAACAGGCAAGGTATTTGCTTGCATGTGATCAGCCCAGGTTTAATCTCCCACATTCAAGATGGTCTTCCAAGTCCTGACAGAGTGATCTCTGAAAACAGAGCCAGTTGTAACTTCTGAGCATCCCTGGATGTCTAAAACAAAACAAACAGAAAAAAATTATTTGTTTTAGAGGTTTTGTTTGTTTGTTTGTTTTTTGATTTTTGTTTTTGGGTCACACCTAGCAGTGCTCAGGGGTTATTCCTGGCTCTATGCTCAGAAATCACTCCTGGCAGGCTCGAGGGACCATATGGGATGCCGGGATCAAACCACTGTCCTTCTGCATACAAAGCAAATGTTTTACCTCCATGCTATTTCTCTGGCCCCTATTTTTTTTTCTTTTTAGTTTTTGGGACATAATTAAGAAAGACATTGTTCATTTTGACTTAGCCATTCTGAACTTTAAAATAAAATAAGAAAAGAAAGGCATTGTTCACTTATGCTGGACCTGAATCTGTCTCCCTGAACCTCTTATCCTAGAATTTTTCTTCTGAAGCTCCCAAATTCTGTATGTATTCAGTGGTCAGAGCTGAATTTATTGTAAAAGATAAAGAAACTTTTGGGTTTTTTTCCTTTTTCCTGCCTATTTCTTCTTTTCTTCATCTTCCTTCCCTCCTTCTCTCCTGCTTCAGTCTTTCCACCACATTCAGAACCTCCCTCCTCCCTTTCTTTGTCTCTCTCCTTTCCTCTCTCTTTCTTCTTTCCTTACTCCTTCCTTCCTCTCTTCCTTCCTTTTTCCTTTTTCTTTCTTTTCTTTCTTCTTTCTGTCTTCCTTCCTTCCTTTCTCTCTGTCTTCCTTTCTTCCTTTCTCTCTGTCTTCCTTTCTTTCTTCCTTTCTCTCTGTCTTCCTTTTTTCCTTCCTCCCTCCCTCCCTCCCTTCCTTCCTTCCTTCCTTCCTTCCTTCCTTCCTTCCTTCCTTCCTTTCTTTCTTTCTCCTTCTTTTTTGGGTCACACCAGCAGAACTAGGGGTTACTCCTGGCTCCATGCTCAGAAATCACTCCTGGCAGGCTCGGGAGACCATATGGGATGTCGGGATTTGAATCAATGACCTTCTGCTGAAAGGCAGAAAGGCCTTACCTCCATGCTATCTCTTGGGCCCCTCTTTTCTTCCTTCCTTTCTTTCTTTCTTTCTTCCTTCCTTTCTTTCTTTCTTTCTCTCTTCCTTCCTTCTTTCTTTTCTCTTCTCTTCTCTTCTCTTCTTTTCTTTTTTTTTTTCTTTTCTTTTCTTTCTCATGCCCAGCAGTGCTCAGGGCTTACTCTTGGCAAACTGGAAGGTTCATATGGGGTGTCGGGGAATTAATCTCAGATCAGCCTCTTGCAAACCTTATGCTTTACCATCTGGATCATCTCTCTGGATGCCCCCCCTTTCTTTTTTTTTGGGGGGGGGTCACACCCGGCAGTGCTCAGGGGTTACTCCTGGCTCCATGCTCAGAAATTGCTCCTGGCAGGCACGGGGGACCATATGGGGCACCGGGATTCGAACTGATGGCCTTTTGCATGAAAGGCAAACGCTTTACCTCTATGCTATCTACCGGCCCCATGCCCCCCCCTTTCTTAAGTGTATTCCCTACCCTCTGTCAGGCACAAAGGAGTGAACCACAAAAGAAATTACTCTGTCAGAAGTAGGCCTCAAGCACCCTTAATCCCATTCCTCCCCTGTGGATACAAAGACGGGCACTATGGGTACTTTATTCCACCTCACTATAATGTCGTGCTCCAGACAAAGTTCTGGGCATCGTTCTGTGAGGAAGTAACTAAACTGAAAGCAACCTCAGTTCCAAGACTGAATTAATACTACTGCTAGATTATATCTAGCATTAGACCCACACGTTCTTTTTTTTTTTTTTTTTTTTTTTGGTTTTTGGGTCACACCCGGCAGTGCTCAGGGGTTACTCCTGGCTCCATGCTCAGAAATTGCTCCTGGCAGGCACGGGGGACCATATTGGGCACCAGTATTCAAACCAATGACCTTTTTGCATGAAAGGCAAACGCCTTACCTCCATGCTATCTCCCGGGCCCCAGACCCACACCTTCTTGTTCCCCAACACTCACCTTAAATAAATTAGAAACAAGTATATATACATACTTTTGTTTACTTTGGGGACATACACAGTGGTGCTCAGGTTGTTCTGGCTCTGTACTCAGGAATTGCTCTTGACAGACTCTGGGGAACCATATGGGATGCTGGGAATCTAACCTGGGTTGGGCACAAGGCTTCAAATATGAATAGATCCAACTGTGTAATACTGTGGAACTAGTACTTCGGGGTCCTTTCTGTAGCCTCCCCAAGAAGTAATATTGCTTCTTGTTTTCACCTAATCTTTTCATTCTGTTCCACACATCCTGATTAAGAGTCACTGGGCAGGGGCCAGAGAGATAGCATGGAGGTAAGGCGTTTGCCTTTCATGCAGAAGGTCGATGGCTCGAATCCCAGCATCCCATATGGTCCCCTGAGCCTGCCAGGAGCGATTTCTGAGCATAGAGCCAGGAGTAACCCCTGAGCACTGCCAGGTATGACCCACAAACAAACAAACAAAAACAAACAAACAAAAAAAAAAGAGTCACTGGGCAGCCTATCTTGGGGCAAAATATCAAAGAGAGGGGCTCGGGAGATAGCATGGAGGTAAGGCATTTGCCTTTCATGCAAAAGGTCATCGGTTCGAATCCCGGTGCCCCATATGGTCCCCCGTGCCTGCCAGGAGCAATTTCTGAGCATGGAGCCAGGAGTAACCCCTGAGCACTGCCGGGTGTGACCCAAAAAACCCACAAAAAAAAAAATATCAAAGAGAAATTTTGTCAAACCCAAGTCTTTGAACCTGTTTCCATTGGTAAGATAGAAGTCTGGATTCATTCTCTGCTGTTCATGTAAGGATATGTATAGTAAGGGTGAGGTATGGAAGTAATGAATAAAGGAATCTTATGTTTTAGTGCCCAAAGAATGAATATCCTCTCATATGTTTTTTTTTTCTCCTGCCCTATTAATTTTGTTGTTGCTGTTGTAATGATCAGGGACCATACACAGGTTCAGTTGTAATAGCAGGTCACACACTCTGTGGTAGTGATAAGCTTCTAAAATAGCTGTCACGAGTCCTACAAAGGGCTCATGTGTGACCTTCATCCCTGCAAGGAGGCACTCTTGCTCCTGGGCCATTCCTAAACCCCTGAATGTTTCCCTTTATATTTCAGAGGCCACATGCTGTGGTGCTCTGGGAGTATTCCCAGTATGTTTCTACCCACCTAAACATGTACTAGTCCTTTGATCCATCTCCTTGGCCTGGGATGTTCTTTTTAAAACTGAGCCCTTTTAGGGCTTGAGAGATAGTGCACTTGCCTTACATGGGGCTGACCAGATTCAATTCCTGCACACCCCCGGGAGTAGAACTCTGGTCACAGAACCAGGAGAAAGTCTTGTGACTGCCAGATATGGTCTAAAATCCTAAACCAAAGTAAACAAACAAAAAAAAAACAAATAAACTGAGCTTTTTTAGTTTACCTGCCATCTGCAGGAATACACCAACTAATTGATGGGAGAATTAATAAATGAAGGATTGCATGACAGAATTAATATTGGAATAAGTACCTTTCATCCTCTCCCTATTTATAGTCTCTATTCTCCAGTGTTAACACCATAGACAGACCTGCAGAGCCAGTCCTGAAGACTGAGATAAGCGTTTTGGCGGGTGTTTGCCCTACCACTCCCTGAAGTGGGTGTAGGAGCTTAGGGATGATGGCCTGGAGTTGGCAGCACCTCCCTAAGAAGACTGACACAGGATGGGCTCTAAGTACCCACGGTCTGTGCGGGGCTGCCTGCCCCTATGGGTCTTAGTGTTAGAGGCAGTTCTAATTGTCATCTTCTTCTGTTTCACTTCCTATGACACCGCCACAAAGGATAAGAGAAAGATTCTGAGGATCTATCCAGGTGAGTGTCTGCAGCAAAGGGATTACAGAGGCAAACAGCAGGGGCTAGAGCTCTGTGGACTCTGAGTACCTAAATGCTCCTTTCCACAAAGAGGAAAGGTCTCCCCTTCCCTTCCCTGGGTTATTCAGAGACTCAGTCACCAATGTGAGCTCTCCTTCAGCTTTCTTTGACCAAATTAGAATTACAGTTAGAATGCTCTGTTCCCAGAATTCCTTCTGCCAAATGGTCTTCATAAATTGTTCTCTGCTTCATTCCATTTCTTTGTTCTCTCTCTCTCTCTCTCTCTCTCTCTCTCTCTTTTTAATTTTTGGGCCACACCCAGTAACACTCAGGGGTTACTCCTGACTATGCGCTCAAAAATCGCTCCTGGTTGGGGCCCGGGAGATAGCATGGAGGTAAGCCATTTGCCTTTCATGCAAAAGGTCATCAGTTCGAATCCCGGTGCCCCATATGGTCCCCCGTGCCTGCCAGGAGCAATTTCTGAGCATGGAGCCAGGAGTAACCCCTGAGCACTGACGGGTGTAACCCAAAAACCAAAAAAAAAAAAAAAAAAAAATCGCTCCTGGTTTGGGACTATGTGGGATGCCGGAGGATTGAACCCTGGTCAATTCTAAATTAGCACATGCAAAGCAAATGCCCTACCACTTGTACCACCTCTCCAGCTCCTTTTTGTTCTTAATAGTAAGGAGTTTCATACTATTATGTTCATCTTTCTGTCTTTTCTTCCTCTCTTCCTACCTTCCTTCCTTCTCTCCTTCCATCCCTCTCTCCTTCCTTCCTTCCTCTTTTACTTTTTTTTGGGGGGGGGCACACCCGGTGGTGCTCAGGGGTTATCCCTGTCTCTCTGTTCAGAAATCGATCTAGGCAGACATGATGGACCATATGGGTTTCTAGGATTCGAACCAACGTCCTACTGCTATGTTATCTCTCTGGCGCTTCTTTTGCTTATTTCTGCATCATCCTCCTTTTAGATAAATTCCCTTCTCTTCCCTCCCCTCCCCTTCAATTCCCTTCCCTTCTAACCCCCAATTTCCTTTTTTCTCTCTTCCCCTCCACACTTTTCCTTCCCTCATCTTCCCTCCCCTCCCTCTATCCTCCCAGCTGCTGCTGCTGCTGCTACTTTCCCTTTCCCTTTCCCTTTCCTGAGGGATCACACATGCAAGGCAAATACTCTCCCATGGAGCTACATCTACAGCTCCTTTGTCTTCCTTTTATAAGCTTTAATATGTTGCCCCTCACCTCTCTAAGATCCAGAACCAAAATGTATATTTGAAGGGGAATATGCCAATAAAAATACTCTCAGACTCTAATAAGACAGAATCTAAACAAGACAGATGTTCACCATGGTATTACTTTTACCTTTGTAAAAAATTGAGACAAGCATCTCAAAAGGATGCTTAAGCAATATTTAAGCAATATGTGTTGTTTATGATAATGGATATGCCTGCTTGAATAATGTCCTTGGCATAAACCGAACGAAGCTTGGCAACAGTTGCATACTCACTTGTTCCTAGGTGATGTTGACTGTTACCTGGAAGGAAAGGAAAAGCAGCCCTGTACTCGGTAGTGGAAAGTAGAACAAAGGATGACTTAAAGAGAACTTAGGCCACTTCAAGACTGGCTCAGAGAGGGGCCTTCACACTTGATAAGTAAGACCTAGGCACAATATTAATTTATGAGTTTTTGTCTTTTTGATTCAATACAATGTAATCCAGGGGTCCTCAAACTTTTTAAACAGGGGCCCAGTTTACTGTCCCTCAGACCATAGGAGGGCCAGACTATAGTAAAAACAAAAATTACAAACAAACTATGCACACTGCATACTTCTTATTTTGATGTGAAGAAACAAAATGGGAACAAATACAATATGTGGCCCGCGAGCCGTAGTTTGAGGACCACTGATGTAATCATTCATTCAACCATACATGACATCCACTGTAAAATTCAGACACAGGCTAATTAAAGCTGATATTTGTTAAATCTTTGTTTCAGACAAGATCAGTACTAATATGATCTATTTTTCTTTGAGAATGAGGATGTTGAGCTATACCCACTATGCTTATGGCTTACTCCTGGCTTTGTGCTTAGGAATTGCTGTTGTTCATACTAAAGGAACCATATGAAGTTCCAGGAATCAAATCCAGGTCATCATGTGCAAAACAAGTGCTATCTCTCTGATCCATGATGTTTACTTTTATTTTATTTTGGTTTTGGGACCACACCTGGTGATGCTCAGGGGTTACTCCTGGCTATGTGCTCAGAGATCACTCCTGGCTTTGGGGGACCATATGGGACACTGGTGATTGAACCCAGGTCTGTCCTGGGTCAGCTGCATGCAAGGCAAATGCCCTAGCATTGTGCTGGCCCCTGATGTTTACTTTTATGTGAGAAAAAGACAGATTCTGGGTCACTCAATTAGCATTAGCAACACAGATTTAAATTTTTGTTTGTTTGTTTTTTTGGGCCACACCCGGTTACGCTCAGGGGTTATTCCTGGCTATTCGCTCAGAAGTTGCTCCTGGCAGGCACGGGGGACCATATTGGGAACCCGGGGATCGAACCGCAGTCCGTCCTAGGTTAGTGCAGGCAAGGCAGGCACCTTACCTCCAGCGCCACCGCCCGGCCCCCACAGATTTAAATTTAAGTTGACTTGGGCTGGAGCAGTAGCACAGTAGTAGTGCTGGCACATGGCCAACCCAGGACCAACCTAGGTTCAGTTCCCTGAATCTCATATGGTCTCCCCAGAGACTGCCAGGAGTGATTTCTGAGTGTGTGTTCCAAAAATGTGTGTTCCAAAAGCCTCCCCAAAATTGAGAAAATAAATTTAAGTTATTTAGTTAATATTTTCATGCTCTATAGAACAAAGTACCATTGTATTTCATTGCCTCATTTTGCTGTAAGATTGAGAGACCTAGGGGTCGGGCGGTGGCGCTGGAGGTAAGGTGCCTGCTTTGTCTGCGCTAGCCTAGGATGGACCGCGGTTCGATCCCCCGGTTTCCCATATGGTCTCCCAAGCCAGGAGCGACTTCTGAGCGCATAGCCAGGAATAACCCCTGAGCATCACTGGATGTGGCCCAAAATCAAACAAAAAAAAAAGATTGAGAGACCTGGGCCAGAGAGATAGCATGGAGGTAAGGTGCTTGCCTTGCATGCAGAGGTTCAGTGGTTCGAATCCCGGCATCCCATATGGTCCCCCAAGCCTGCCAGGAGCGATTTCTGAGCTCAGAGCCAGGAGTAACCCCTGAGCACTGCTGGGTGTGACCCAAAAACCAAAAAAAAAAAAAAAAAAAGATTCAGAGACTTGTCAAATAATTAGTGGATATGAGTCAGTATCCTGACCCCATGAATTTGTGTTCTTCTGTGCTGGACTGTGTTGTTAGAATAAATTTTCTTTGTATTTTCATAAATCTATGAAACATTTTATATGAAAATACAGAAAGGACCTATAACCTAAGCCAGGGAAATGTTGGTAGCAGGGAAGACTTCTGGAGGGAAGTGACTGCCCAGCTCAGTAGGAGTTAACTATGAAAATAGATGGTTGTCGGGCCGGGCGGTGGCGCTGGAGGTAAGGTGCCTGCCTTAGGACGGACCGGACCGCGGTTCGATCCCCCGGTTCCCATATGGTCCCCCGTGCCTGCCAGGAGCAACGTCTGAGCGAATAGCCAGGAGTAACCCCTGAGCGTCACTGGGTGTGGCCCAAAAACCAAAAAAAAAAAAAAAAAAAAAAGAAAATAGATGGTTGTCAAGATATGAAAACAGAGCAGAAGCAATTAATGTGCACTCAACAGCGTGAACCAAACTAAGTTTAATGCTGTTGGAAACATAAAGAGGAAAGTAGGTTAGAAATATTGAGATGAGACAAGATCTTGACATTTATTCTGCTAATCTAATCAAAAACATGGACCACAGTAATACGGTCCAGAGGATTTCAACCTTTTGAGATTATGCAAACCATTTTTCAAGTGTGTATAATACTCAAGTATTTGCATGAATATGTTTTATACATTACAATATATCTGAGAAAATTTGAATAGTATAGAAATGAAATCCATAATATTTTCAAATTATTGATTTTGTTAGTGTTGGTCAATCTTAAGGCAAGATACAGTATTACCATAAACAATAATGGAAGTAAAGTACATGAGACTGAATCACATTTTGGTATCCTCTGTGCCTTGATGTGCTGGAGTCCTTGAAGAGTAACTGCTGACCTTATTCTCTGGCTGTGGCCCTTATGGCCTAGTTAGTCACCAGGTGAAGTAATCCGTCCCCAAGAGAGGTTCGCTAACGGAGGTAGGGAGGACCAGGTCTCTCCCCTCCAGCTCGGAGAACGCGTCTACCACCCAGTAACCAGCGGTTCTGAGGTGAATCGGCAAGTAAACAGCTCACGGAGAGTCAGACTTGTGGAAATATCAGCTTTATTCGGTTGAAATAACTGAGGTCCAATGACCCAGCATCAGTTCCAACCCAAAAAGCCCCTAAGCCTCTCACAGACTTCTGTTTTATACACTAAAATCAGGTACCACCCTAGGGTAGGGGCAGAATGCCAGGTCACACCCTAGAGTAGGGTCCAATTACTGATCAGGGTGGGATCAGGGTAGGTCCAGAAATGTGTATACATTCCAAATCGTGATAAGATTAGAAATGTTTACATATGCAACAACCAGGTTAGTGACATGTGCCAGGTTGATCTAGAATTTCTTAGTGAATGAGAAGATGACATGAAAGACCTATTATAAGAACATGTAGAATTTCCATGAAATGCTGTCAATCATCCAGTTTACTTTGGGAAAGTGGGTATGAGGCATTATCACTTAAAGAGAAGTCAAGGCTTCTGCCAACTGTCAATCTTGACAAACTGTGGACCTTGGTCAGTGAGCAGCTATGAGTTAATGCTGCCAAAAACAAGACAGGAGCAGCTTCTATCAGTGATGTGGTGGATTGGCCTACTACAAATTTCTGGGGAAGGGAAAGCTTCCAAAGCAATCTGTCATTGTGAAAGTCAAATTCTTCAGTAGATGAGCTGAGATGAAGACTAAGGGAGTGACAAAGACTTATGTCTTAATAGCTAGAAACCACCTAAAGGAAGATTTAAATGCTACAGCTGCTTTTCTTTTCTTTTTTTTTTGGGGGGGGGGGCACACCCGGTGACGCTCAGGGGTTATTCCTGGCTATTCCCTCAGAAGTCGCTCCTGGCAGGCACTGGGGACCATATGGAGAACCGGGGGATCGAACCTCGGTCCATCCTAGGTTAGCGCAGGCAAGGCAGGCACCTTACCTCCAGCGCCACTGCCCGGCTACAGCTGCTTTTCAATAAAAATAAGAATGGAAGTAAATCATCCCTCATAGTCTATTCGATTATTTTAAATAATTTTAAATAAAATTATTTATTATGAAAACTGATTAGACTGATCTTTTCTGAATCTTGAAACTTGAATGCAAATAGCAATAGAGAAATAACACACCACCTTTCTCCCTCACCCTCCCTCAGTTTGCTATGTTCAGCAGTCATCTTTTTTTTTTGGGGGGGGCACACCTGGCAGTATCAGAGGTTACTCCTGGCTCTGCACTCAGAAATTGCTCCTGGCAGACTCAGGGGACCATATGGGATGCCTGGAATCAAACCCAGGGTATGTCCTGGGTGAGCCACATGCAAGGCAAACACCCTACCGCTTTGGTATCTCTCCAGCCCCATCTTTTTTTGTTTTGTTTTGTTTTGGTTTTTTTTTGGTTTTTTTTTTGGTCACACCCGGCAGCACTTGGGGGTTACTCATGGCTCTATGCTCAGAAATCGCTCCTGACAGGCTTGGGGGGCCGTATGGGATGCTGGGATTCAAACCACCGTCCTTCTGCATGCGAGACAAACACCCTACCTCCATGCTATCTCTCCGGCCCCAGCAGTCATCTTTTTAAAAAACATTTTTTTATTGAAGAAACATGATTTGCAATAGTTTAATCATACTCTTTATGCATACATCATTTCAATATCACATTCATAACCTGAGTGCCTGCTTCTCTTTACCAAAGCCCCAAAGACTCCACACATTACTCTCCCCCTCCCCGGTAAGCTCAGTTTTGTAGACTCAGCACTGTAGCCATTTAGTTCCAGGGGTTGCCTTTTTTTTTTTTTTTGGCAGAAGTTATTTAAGTCATTTATCAATCTGAGAAGGTTAGCTGAGTTAAAACTGGGCAATTTTATCTACTCCAGTTCATGTAAACTACAGGAAATTACTCAAACCAGTCTATTCTAAAAAGATAATTTTGAAAAAATAAAATCTGATAATAAATATCATGTGATATTCAAGAAGTTGCTCTAGTTAGATGTGATAATAACATGATGTGTTTTTCTGATTTTTTTTGTTTGTTTTTGGGTCACACATGGCAGCACTCAGGGCTTACTCCTGGCTCTATGCTCAGAAATCGCTCCTGGCAGGCTCAAGGGATTATATGGGATGCCAGGATTCGAACCACCGTCATGCTATCTCTCCAGTCCCATGATGCGTTTTTTCTAAAGATCCCATCTGTTAGTGTTGCTGATTAAAATGTCATGGGTTTCTTTTATGTCATAAGAAAAAATGTGAAGAATCATAAAAACAAAACACTTTTGATGTCAAAGTCATCAAAACTGGGCATGAGAACATGGCTCCACCTTGCTATTCTCATACTCTTGTAGGTGCTTAAAAATGTCTCTAAAAAGAACAAATATAACACCATTTATTACAACATGATGAATATTGAGAAATTCATTTCAAATCCCCCTCTTCTATCCAGGTATTTTCTCTCTCTTTTTTTTTGGTTTTTGGTTTTTGGGCCACACCCGGCTATGCTCAGGGGATATTCCTGGCTGTCTGCTCAGAAATAGCTCCTGGCAGGCACGGGGGACTATATGGGACACTGGGATTCGAACCAACCACCTTTGGTCCTAGATCGGCTGCTTGCAAGGCAAACGCTGCTGTGCTATCTCTCCGAACCCTCCAGGTATTTTCTCAAGAGGCCTTCCAAAGTTAAGTGACCTAGCAGTATAATAATTGAGTGGAAATTCCTGAGTTAATCTAAATATAAATATAATATAAATATAAATATAAATATAAATATAAATAGAAGAGTCACAAATTTTACTAGGTGTAATTTTTTCCATAGTTTTGATTCTATTTTTTGTTTTGTTTTGTTTGGGGACCACATGTGGCAGTGTTCCAAGGTTATTCCTGGCTCTGCACTCAGGAATTACTCCTGGTGGATTCAGGGACCATCTGGGATGCTGGTGATTGAATTGGGGTCAGCCTTGCACACACTTTATCCATTGTACTACTTCTGTGGCCCAATCATGTGTCTTTATAGGTAAAATAGGGGCCAGAGTGATAGCATAGCATGTAGAAAGTTTGCCTTGAATATGGCCTACCCAGGTTTGATCCCTGGTGTCCTATATGGTCTCCCAAGCCTTACAAAAGTAATTTCTGAGTACAGAGCTAGGCGTAACCCTTGAATGCTGACAGATGTGGCCAAAAAATAAATAAATAAATAAATAAAATAAAGGTAAATCAGTAGTTCTCAAAGTGTAGTCTCCAGACCAATCAAGGCCCTAGAACTAATTAGAAATACAGTTTCCAAAAAAAAAAAAAATACCAACAACAACAAAGAAAGAAATACAGTTTCCAGGATCCAATCTCAAACTTACTAGTTAGAAACTCTGAAGGCTCACCTGTCTGTCTTATAAAGCCCTCTAAGTATATCTAAACGTATTTGAAAGGTTAACTACCACAGCAGAACTGATTCAAATCTTGCCTCAGTTTCTTCCTAGCTGTGATACTGAGAAAATTACAAATCCTGCCACAGAGGATTCAACTTCTGTCACATGGTGATAGTACATAATTCATTAAGTTTTTTTTTTTTTGGTTTGGTTTTGATTTTCGTTTTTGGGTCATACCTGGCAGCGCTCAGGGGTTACTCCTGGCTCTGTGCTCAGAAATCACTCCTGGCAGGCTCGGAGGACCAAATGGGATGCCAGGATTCGAACCACTGTCCTTCTGCATGCAAGGCAAACACCCTACTTCCATGCTATGTCTCCGGCCCCTCATTAAGTTTTTTAAAACAATTGAGGAAATAACATGTATAAAGACTGATAAAGAGTGTTAGGTTTTGCGGGGGAGAGTGTTAGTTGTAATTATTACTAAGCTTTTATCTTTTTGTTTGTTTGTTTTGCTTTTTTTTTTTTTTTTGGTTTTTGGGCCACACCCAGTGATGCTCAGGGGTTACTCCTGGCTATGCGCTCAGAAGTCGCCCCTGGCCTGGGGGACCATATGGGGCACGGGGGATCGAACCGCGGTCCGTCCAAGGCTAGCGCGGTAAGGCAGGCACCTTACCTCCAGCGCCACCGCCCGGCCCCGTTTGTTTTGCTTTTGGGCCATACTCAGCAGCCCTCCTGACTCTGAGCTCAGAAAATTACTACTGGCAGGCTGGGGGGACCATGTGAGATGCTGGAAATTGAATTCGGGTAGGTCACGTGCAAGGCAAACACCCTACCTGCTGTGCTATTACACTAGCCCCTAACCTTTATCTTTTTTGATAAAAATAAAACTAAGTGGGGCCGAAGCGATAGCGCAGCTATAGGGAGTTTGCCTTTGCACACTGCTGACTCAGGACGGACCTGGGTTCGATACCTGGTGTCCCATATGCCACCCCCTCCAGAGTCAGGAGCGATTTCTGAGCACATAGCCAGGAGTAACCCCTTTCTTTCAGCAGCCCCTTTGACTTCTCTGGGGGCATCTTCTGACATATGTGTTCTCTACTGTCATAACCATGGTATGGAGAACATGTTTTAAGGAAGGAAGTGGAGAAGCAAAGAGATATATAATAGTGATTTAGGAGATAAAATAATCTGTACTTGGTAGGGCCGGAGCGATAGCACAGCGGCAAGGCATTTGCCTTGCACGCAACCATCATGGATGGATGGCGGTTCGAATCCCCGCATCTCATATGGTCCCCTAAGTCTGCCAGGGGCAATTCTGAGCACAGTGCCAGGAGTAACCCCTGAGTGCGGCCTGGTGTGATTAAAAAAAAAATCTGTACTTGGTGAAAACCGGGAAGGAGTCAAGAATGACGAATGACTTCCTATGTATTTTGGTATCTGGGGGTGCCAATACCTAAAAAGATGCACAAAGGGGAGACAGGTTGTGGAATAAATGGTCAATGGTGTATGCATTCTCAGCTTTGGGTTGAGGTGCCTATGAGAAGCTTAGGGGAAACAGGGTGATGATTTAAATTGTTGCTAACAACCCTCTAGTCTTAAAAAAAGCAATAGTTTAATTGGCTCATGACTTTGATTCTGTGGCTCTTTAGCAATAAAACTAGATTTGTCTGGATGGCTTTTCTGTAGGTCTCACATATATATCTGCAGCTTAGAGATGAGAGTAGTAACAGATGAACTCATTATGTGTTTGTTAGTGTTAATTATCAGCTAGGCCATGTAGATAGATCCAAAATACTAGACATGGTCACATAAAAACAGAAAAGTAAATGGAATAGGAAAGGCCAAACCCCAAAGTTAAATAGTTTTCAAGCCTCTTTTTGTATCATGTTTGCTAAGATTCTATGGACCAAGCAAATCAGAAGGCCCAACCCAAGTGGAAAGAATCCGTCCTGGAAAGCATGATTCATTGGGAGACATTACTGTAATAATCTGTCACAGTCTACCCTAGAGCAGCCAAATGAGGGACCATATGTGCTTCGAATACTACCAAGTTCTCTCTATACCACTCAGAAGTAGTGATAAAGGCTACTAAAGACAAGAAGATTTTTTTTTCCAGTAATATGTAATTATTCTTAATCTTAAAGCCTTCCATATTCTAGTCTTAGCCTCTCCTTATTGAGAAGTCTTACCTTTCTCATCTTAGGGTACTGCAGAGGTGAGAGTGGGGGGTGAGGAGGAAAGACTTAGTACAAATGATGTAGCAGGAAAGGAAGGAGCATAGTGCTCCATGAATGGTCCCAATTTGGGACTGTGGGAAATACAGAGCATCTGAGAGATCTGTTTTCTAAGCTTTGTTACTGAAATGTTCACAGATCAAAGAACCTGCATGGGTGGAACTTGGAGCTAGAATCACAGAGGCAGTTTTTTATTTGGTTTTGGTTTTGGAGGCTACCTCCAGTGGTGCTCAGGGGTTACTCCTGGATCTACGCTCAGAAATCGCTCCTGGCAGGCTCAGGGGACCATAATGGATGCTAGGAATCTAACCCAGGTCCATCCGGGTCAGCTGCGTGGAAGGGAAATACCCTACTACTGTGCTATTACTCTGGCCCTCCACAGAGGTAGTTTTTCTAGAAGAGAGAACAGTCTTACTCAAAGTCACAGTTAATAAGTGGTAAGCATGGGATAGCAGTTACTAACAGCTAATATCATTCATCCAGTGATAGGCTGAGTGATCCATTTGGCCAGTGAACACAATGCTCACAGCAATCCTTTAAGGTCATTATTTTATATTCATTTTATTTAATTGCTATAAATTTGTGACACAGAGATCTTAGTTCTGAAGCCTGACAGCTTGAGTCATAGGTCCACATTCTTCATTGTTACATTATTTATGGGCTGGAGAGTTAGCATGGAGGTAAGGTGTTTGCCTTTCATGCAGAATGTCATTGGTTCGAATCCCGGCATCCCCTATAGTCCCCCGAGCATGTTAGGAGCAATTTCTGAGCGTAGAACCAGAGTAACCCCTGGGCACTGTTGGGTGTGACCCAAAAACCAAAAAAATATATATATATATCAATGTTACATTATTTATAGTTTTTAGGAAGAGGCAGGATGGCCTACTGATGAAATCCCAAACTGGTAGGATTCAGAGCTCTCATATGTGATCTAGATTAAGCTGTGTGATCTGGACTATCCATAGCACCTCTCTTGCCCCCCTTTCCCCATCTATAAAATGGGGATAACAAGTGGGTTAGAAAGATAAGTAGAGATATGCTCTCTGAAAACTGCCAGGAGTAATCCCTGAACACTTTCAGGGTCCCCTTAAAAGAAAACTAAGGGGGCCCGGTAGATAGCATGGAGGTAAGGCATTTGCCTTTCATGCAAAAGGTCATCGGTTCAAATCCCGGTGTCCCATATGGTCCCCCGTGCCTGCCAGAAGCAATTTCTGAGCATGGAGCCAGGAGTAACCCCTGAGCACTGCTGTGTGTGACCCAAAAACCACAAAAAAAAAAAAAAAGAAAGAAAAAAGAAAACTAAGGACCTAGTATAGGAGTATCTTTTAAGTGAAGTTTGTTGACACTTTGAATAGTGTTAGATATGTACAGGGTACTCTCTTAGGAATCTACAATTATTGAACCGGGGCACAGTCAGAAAGGCGGCTGACCCCTCTCCAGTCACGCATCGCATGTTTGTGGGGAACCTGGCGCTAAACCATTCATAGACGACTTGCTTCTGGGTCACGGTTTTGTACATAGCAGAGCAGCTCCATCGCTGTGACCTATTGAAAGTCAGCCCTCAACACAAGGGTTTTTTTGTTTTTGTTTTTTAATTAAAAAAAAAGAATCTATTACTGGGGATTGAAGTGATAGCACACTGGGTGGGGTCTTTCTCAAAAAGAAGTATGCTGTTACACTAATGATAATTACTGTTCATTTTACAGAGCTGGGCTCTCAGATTAGACTATCTTTCTCCAAGTCATGGGACTTTCACAATATCCTTCCTTAAATAGTGAAAGTCTCCTCTGGGGTACAGTCATTGGGGCCCCACAGCACAGTGGTTCCTTATCACCCAGGAACACCTTCCAGTTTATTAGTTTATCAAAACAGCAGCTGTGTGGGCTTCAGTGAGGCTCTGACAGGTGGGGCCACATACCAACAGTAACTAAGCTAGGACCTAGCCCTAAAGTAAGAGTCCAGGCTGCAATATCAGGAAGGATCAGGTATACGTTTGGAGTCTAGGAGAGAATTATGAGGAGAGGAACCTGAAATCACATACTGAGGTACCAATTTGGGGTATTGGATTCTGTTAACAGTTCCCAGAAACTAGCACCCAGTCATCCCGCTGTCTCAAGCACAGCATGGTGTCTCAAGGACAGGGTGGAGTTGCCCCTCAGAGCACAGTACCTGGCAGCAGGGGCTGATAAAACCACTCAAGATCTTGGACTTCATTCACCTCCAGCCTGTGACTCCAGAATACAAGATAGGGGAGGTTTTTGGTGAGTATCAAGCCCAATTCCCAGGAGTTAAAGATAGGGAAACTAAGGCCTCAAGAAGACAAGTGATTTATTTAAGGTGAAAGCATACAAAAGCAAGAGGCAGCCTGGAATAGTGGAGGAGCACTATGAATACAGAGCTCAGTTCTGCTACTGATATGCTACATGACCTTGATGAAGACACAGTTTCTTGTCAATTCACTTCTGTAAAAGGGGAGGAAACTGGAAGTGTTTCTCTCTTTATCAAATATTTAGTAAGTTTGGAACACATATTGGCAGGTCTGTTTTGTTTAAAGCCCTGCTTAATGAAAGTTGAATTTTAATATTTAAAGTGGGTTGTGCCATATTCAACTGCCTACATGCCATTTTTTTTTGGGGGGGGGGGTTGGGGCCACACCCGGCGGTGCTCAGAGGTTACTCCTGGCTGTCTGCTCAGAAATAGCTCCTGGCAGGCACGGGGGACCATATGGGACACTGGGATTCGAACCAAAACATGCCTATTTTTAAATATGCATTGCACTCTTCATATCAGTTCCCAATGGCCTGTGACAGACTTTAGCAATCCCCAAAAGATCCTCCTATACAAAATGAACCCTGCCCATCCCGGAACACCCTTATTCATATGAGGATACAACAGGAGAATGAACCACTGACCATACCTCCTCCCCCATATTAGAGGAGAAAGTAAACAAAGCTACATTCCCCCTAAATGTTCACTTTCCACTTCTGAAGGTCTCTGTGTTCTATTGTAATCATCAGGGTCTTCAGCAACAATTGTCACCAGTGTCACCAGCTGATGATGTGGAATGATGTATAAATCCTATGTAGAAAGTCCTGTGTGTGTGTGTGTGTGTGTGTGTGTGTGTGTGTGTGTGTGTGTGTGTAAGTGAATTTCAATGTCGATTTTTTTTTTGATTTT
>PVKC010006376.1:0-31267 GCA_004027635.1 Crocidura indochinensis | reverse complement strand
GTGACCCAAAAACCAAAAAAAAAAAAAAAATTCCCTACGAACAATCTCAGCCAGAAACGTTTTCTTCAGCAAAGTTTATTTTCACCAATGATTTTACTTGGAATTGAAAATTATTCGATCTGACCTGCCAGCTTGATATTACTTGAGCACCCTCACCTGTTCCACTCGGATCAGTTTTTCAAGAGCAACCTCTGGATCAACCTTCAGTGTCTATGTTTGTGTAACTGTATGTGTGATGGCTACCTGGCTATTGCCCACCTGTATTGTACATGCCTATACTGCAAATAGTCCTTCCGCAGCTAGAATATAACCCTCCCTCTGCCGAACACTTTCAAATCCTTTTGTATCCTTTTTCTCTCACTCTGCTCTTTCTCCCTATTTAACCCTTTTTACCATCAGCTCAAAATGCCTATGAAACAGAACATACCCACACCCGAACCTGCTGCAAGCCAGCTCCCAAAAAGGACAGCTTTTTAGCGCACAATGCCCTGGCCCAGGAAGAATATGCCGCTGCCACAGCTGTTGATTTGCTCTCAGAGGCCCCTTTTCTCCCACCTTGCTTTTGTGCAAACTATTGCTCACTACCTGATTCTGTTGTTAGAGACCTTTACATAGAGGACATTACACTATTCCTTACCTTTGTGAGCCATTTTTCAAACTCTATGAGAGCATGTTACAGGCTGAAGTTGTGATCTGAATTTTATTCCCTGACCAGACTATTTCAAAAGACTTAAAAGAATATCTATATATCTTTTGTATATTCTTTAGATATAAATCCTTACTAGGTAAAATTCTTTTGTTTGGTTGTTTTTGAGTCACACCCTGAAGCACTCTATCCCTGGGGATCATATGGGATGATAGGATTCGAACCACTCTCCTTCTGCATGAAAAACAAACACTCTACCTCCATGCTATCTCTCTGACCCATTAATAGATACAATTCTTATTGTGTATTTCCCTATGTAGATGTAGCTATCCCCATCCTTTTATTTGGATTTGTTTAGTAGGAAATTCTAGCAGATAAGTTTCAGGTCAAACTGTCCCTGGCCAGGGAAAAGATGCAAAGGATTGGGAAACATGCTCTGTAGGCAAGGACATCAAGGACATCTGAATTCAAGGACATCAACACTGACCAACATAATGTCTCAAGAAGCACTGGGAGAACCTCAGGATGGTACTTTGAAATCATGAAAGAAATTAAGGGACTTATACATGTTTTGTCTTATTAGGATTGAAAAAATAGTAGAGACGGGACCATATACTATAAAGAAGACCAACCCAGGAATGAACACTAACACCTAAGATGAGCCCCGAAACCGAACAGGACTGATCAGAGTCCAGAGTAAGTTCTGAGCACTCCCATGTCAGGCTAAGATCCCAAGATTCATTTGCTTTTGGTCAGGATCGGATACTGACTCTATGCTCGTGGAGGACATCTGGAAGACTTAGGAGAACATATGTAGAGCCAACAATGAAACCCAGCTTGGTACATGTATGGCAAACCAACAAAATGTATGATTTCTCTGGTCACTGAAGACATTAAAAATAAAAAGTTGGACTCATCTGAAAATAAAGTCAGGAGCTAGATGGTTGAAAAATAGGGAAGGATCTTGACTTGGGGCTATGCAGAATCACTTCTCTTGTTGAAACCAGATCTCAGCCTGAACTGGTACTTTCCTGTAATCACAGGATGTAGCCCACAGCAGAGGACCCCCCCCCTACTCCCCGCAGCTCTCACCTACTGCCCACAGGTGCTCATAAGTCTCCAGCATCACGTCTCTGTAGAGCTTCCGCTGAGAGGCATCCAGGCACAGCCATTCCTCCGGGGAGAAGTTCACAGCCACCGCAGGGAAGGAGATCAGATTCTAAGCAAGTACAGAGGGGTTTAGGACCAAAACTCATTCAGGGCACTGGGGAGAGAAAAGGAATTAGCAGTGCCCTAGAGTGACTCAGGGACTTTACCATCTCCCCTCACGAGAACCACTGTCCAAGTTCCTCTTTCATGGGCACCCAGAATGGAAGGTCACCAGACATCAAATCAGCCAACATTATATGCAAACTATATTCTAGAATGTACAAAAGTGTTGCTTTGCACACATCATACATGGCTCAACCTACACTAGAGTCAGAGAAAACTCAGGTTAAATGCTTGACTACAGAGGCAGAAGGACCTGAAACAGCAACTCTATTTGTGGTCGAAAATGATAAATACACACTAATCCCTATCTCCTCTAGACACCATTTGCCCAGGATACAAGTGGCAAGAAGGTAAATTGAGGGTCTAGTGAGTGAATCACAACAGTGCTTGGAGTTATCAACACTCACAGTTCACTCCAAGCAAATCTGTTTTAGTGTATGTAAAAATACCTGAATCCTAGCAACTATGGCTTCCAGAAAGATCCTTTCCTCCTGTTCTCCAATTAGAACTACAAACCACAAGACTTCAGACAAGGAGTCTTTGGAAATGCAATTGGTTTACTGAGGAGAAATGTGGCTGCGTGAAGGAGCCTGACTGTGAAGTGAAGGACAAAAGAGCCAAGCTTGTCGTGAGCCTGAGCAATAGTGCCATGGTGGGCACAGAGAGGGACAATCTGGGGTCACTCTCAGGCACACAGGCCCTCTGCGGTCCCCAGGAGTGAACCCTCTATGTAGATAGACTCAAGGAAAAGCCTTCAGCACAGCCAAATGTCTCGAAATTCTATAGAAAACAAAACAAGTAGATACATGGAAAGTACTAAGCAACCTAAACCAAAACCAAACCAAACACATAGGGAAGTGCATATATAGAAATAGTCCTTGCGGTATTCTTTGAAGTAAAGCATAAAATTCATCAGGGTTCTAAAATTATGGATCCCAGGGAGAGAATGTCAGACACATATGCAGAATCCTGAGTGAATATGTAAAATTGGGCACAGATTACCGTCCTGGCATGGACAAATACAAAAGATCATTGTGCTGGAACAAGAAGATTATCTGCAGGAGCCGGGAGGTGGCGCAGGAGGTAAGGTGCCTGCTGCCTTGCCTGCGCTAGCGTAGGACGG
This sequence comes from Crocidura indochinensis, assembly GCA_004027635.1. NCBI lineage: Eukaryota > Metazoa > Chordata > Mammalia > Eulipotyphla > Soricidae > Crocidura > Crocidura indochinensis. The sequence continues at coordinate 28,226 of PVKC010006376.1, read as the reverse complement.
ACCACGGTTCGATCCCCCGGTTCCCATATGATCCCCTGTGCCTGCCAGGAGCGACTTCTGAGCGCATAGCCAGGAGTAACCCCTGAGATTATCTGCTTCATACTCGCCATGGAAGGCGCTGTCCCAGGCAGAATATACAACAGCCAATATGACCCCACCCCCTCTGCCTAGAGGATAAGATTTCAGACGGCAGAGCCAGAATTTCCTTTCAGTTGTCCAACAAGTAAAAATAAATCAGATATTTTCCCCAGGTAAGGCAGGAAATCCTAGTTTCAAGGTCTCTTTCCTCACCAACATCCAGGACCCTATTACCAGGAGGTCAACCCTGGAACTTCGCATCCAAAAGGGTCTTAGATCTGCCAGTGATAACCCAGAACACTGAGTCATGAGAAGGGCCTGCTTACCAGAACGGCATGGCCTCGAATAAAAACACAAGACAACAAACAAAGTGGCCTTAAACTGCAGAGACCAGAGTCCCTGCTAGGTTTGTCATGAGTCACACTGCATCCCCAGACTCTTCCAAGTATATCTTGAGTAGACAGACAGACCCTGTAGGGCTTTGCACTCCTGTCCCCCTCCCCTGTCCTTCTTAGAGCCCCCTTACCTGGGGACAGGACATCAGACACTGAGGTCCCATCTTCTCCAGCTGGATTCTTCCCAAAGAGCATCAGCAAGGCCCCTTGCACAAACTGCTGGAGAACAGACATAGCCGTGAGCAACAAGGAAGAGCACAACCTGCCCAGCTGCTTCTTTCTGGGTCTTGCTTATGATCAAAAGATTTTTGGGGAGAGGACATAAGTACTGAAGAGAGGGCGTTAGCCCTGCAGGCAGGGGATCTAAGTTGGGGAATTTGGGATGGACCTCTGTGCCCCTGACCGTGCTGGGTGACCCAATACTCTCTAGAAAAATAGCTACTTTGCATCAAATTCACCATCCTCAAACAACTACTTTTTCTAAAAGTACTTCCACCAAAACCTGGGGTCACCAGTCACAAGTGCGATGAAAGTGCAAAGTGATCTGGAACGATTATAGAGAAAATATATTCATTATCTGGGGAAAAAAAAATCACAAAGCCTGGACAGCAATTTGAGCAATCATAGTGGAGCGTTGAAGCAGTTCCTTGCAGGAGTGAGAGCAGAGCAGGGCAAAGGCCTGGAGCGCGCAGGGTTGGACGCTGGGCCTCAACTGCAGACAGTTCTAAGATTCCCGGGCGCCCCCGCTGCTCCCTTTGCGAGACCCTGCAGTCCGGGGACCTCAGAGCAGCCCTTCAGGTTCGACCGAGAGAACATCGTCCTTCCAGAGCCCCCCGTGGGGACCCCTAGGCTGTCAGTTTCAGCAGCAATGGCGGCCTTTGGTGCTTTCCCAGGGACCAGCCCACCCACCCCAACCCCGCCGCTCACCTGGCCGCGATCCGCAGCTCGGCGCGCTGAGGCGAGCCCTCGACCGACAGCGGAGAGAGATTCCTCTCCCCAGAGTTCCTTGCAGCCGCGGGGAACCCGAAATCCTCAGTCTGGGCGGCGATGGTGGCGGATGGTTGCGGATTGCCAGAGCTTCTCCCTCGCGGTCTGGCAACAGAAGAAGAAAGATGGCGGATCGCGTGACGTGGACTACTTCCGGCCGGAGTCTTAAAGGGCCAGGCGCCAGCTCTTTACCTGCCACTGCCTGGCTGGAAGTGGAATTTTCTCTTCTAGACTTGACTCAGGCGATGGGACTCTTCCTAGGAGGAAACTGACTCAGTGTGGAGCCGGTGACCCCCTGTGTGAAGGCCCAAGTGATTCCCACAGAGAACTGAAAAATAATGCCATATCTGCCCCTCATTTTCCCATCTAGTATTGGACCTAGAGCGCATAGGGGGACAATTGCCTTGCAGGTTGCCAATCCAAGTTCAATCACAGGCATCCCATAGGTTTCCTAAGTCAACTAGAAGTAATTTTTGGCTACAGAGCAGGAGGAAACCATTTGCATTTAATCTCTGGCACCCAATACAAAACAATTTTCCTCTGAAAATCAAACCAATACAAAACAATTTTCCTCTGAAAATCAAAGTGTTTAATTTTCTTTTTTAATTATTTATATACTCTGCAATACCCACCAGGGTTGTAGGTACTCACTCTTGCTTTGTGCTCATTAATCTCACTTGGGAAGCACTCTTACAGTAGCCATAACCTGGAAACATCTTAATTGCCTGCTATCAGACTAGAAGATAAAGATCCTTTTTGGGTACACATATGAACTGGAGTACCATATATCTCATAGGGAAAATGATATATGATGTTTATTCATACCTACAAGTATATGGAAAATATCATTCAGAGTGGAATGAGTCAGAGGGAGCAGAATACACATAAAAGCATTCTCACTCATTTGGTAGATATCAGGGAAATATAGGATAGTAAGGCCAGAATATCCAGAGACAATATATATGAGAATCAGAGAACCAGTCATTGGTAAGAAACTTGACACCATTTGTGGAGCAGTACTATTAGGACATAGAAGGACCACTCTGACAGGACATTGAGAGTTGAAAATTAGGGGCCCGGGAGATAGCATGGAGGTAAGGTTCGAATTCCGGTGCCCCATATGGTCCCCCGTGCCTGCCAGGAGCAATTTCTGAGCATGGAGCCAGGAGTAACCCCTGAGCACTGCCGGGTGTGACCCCCCCCAAAAAAAGAGTTGAAAATTATGACTTTGGAGAACTATATGCTGAAAGGAAGTAATTTGCATTGTCCCTGCTCATTATCATTAGAGCAAACCAGTGTCTAAAATAAAAAAAAGGAAGCCAAACAGAGAAAGAGAAAGAAGTCAAATGTGAGCCGAGAAGCAGACAGATGAATTGGGATAATTGGTCATGATAAATGGGCACGGTTAATTGGAGTAAATTTTTTTTTTTTGGTTTTTGGGCCACACCCGGCGACGCTCAGGCGTTACTCCTGGCTATTCGCTCAGAAGTCACTCCTGGCAGGCACGGGGGACCATATGGGGAACCGGGGGATCGAACCGCGGTCCGTCCTAGGTTAGCACAGGCACCTTATCTCCAGCGCCACCGCCTGGCCCCTGGAGTAAATATTTTATGACTGAAACTCAATCATAAAAAACTTTGAAAGCAAAATATATAAAATATTTAATATAATAAAATACAGTATTGTCCTGACCTGCAGGAGTCTCTTATTCTGTAGGTATATAGAGGGATCCAGCCTGAAAAAATAGAATGGAGGGAAAGAGACATGGAGACCAAGTGTCTTATCAAAGTCTTGCTTTATTGATGGGTACAGGCTCTTTTAAGCACAATTAAAACAGGGGGTGGAGAGGAAGCAAAATGGAACAGCAGCATTACAAACAGTCTTTACAGGATGTATCCCATAATTAAACTTTACATGTTATCTTTACACAGGAAACAATTTTCACATTAAAAAGGTCGAGGGGCTGGGCGGTGGCACTGGAGGTAAGGTGCCTGCCTTACCACGCTAGCCTTGTCCTTGCGGTTCGATTCCCCCATGCCCCATATGGTCCCCCAAACCAGGAGCGACTTCTGAGCACATAGCCAGGAGTAACTCCTGAGCGTCACTGGGTGTGGCCCAAAAACAAAGAAAGGGGAAAATTATATATATACAGATAAGTTCTTATCTAATAGAGGTAGGAACACAGAAATGTCTGTACAATGGGACCTTACACCCTGAACATTGATATAATGACTTGGTACAGGCCTCAGAAGAATGGGCATCCTCCATTCACGCCAGAACCAGGCAAGCTATCTACAAAACATCCAAGGTTTTTATAGCAACATCTGGAAGCAATCCTCTACCAGGGAAGACACTACCAAGGCTCTGCATCGACCTCCTGAAAAGAGACTTCCATTAACACTCAGAAGACTTGACACCAACAATGACGTATTTTGGGGTTAGATAATGGGTAAAGGACTGAGGCCTGTGCATGAGTCTGAGATTCTATTGAAAGCTGACAAACCATGGAAAAGATTAAGAAAAATCTCTGCTCTCAATATGCAGGTTTGCTATTGCACAGATGAGATCATGTTGAAATAAAAATAAGAGTCTAACTGAGGGGGGCCAGAGCGATAGCATGGAGGTATGGTGGTTGCCTTTCATGCAGAAGGTCGATTATTTGAATCCTGGTATCCTATATGGTCCCCTGAGCCTACCAGGAGGAAACCCTTAGTGCTGCTGGCTGTGACCCAAAAACCAAAGAAAAATATAAATGAAGAGAAAAATGAGGAAGAGTCCTGAAGTTAGGAATATGGAAAGAAATCCTGGCAAATTTCCAAGTCCACCATTATGCATGGACTTACAGAGGAGGATCTAAATTAATAATGTTTTAGCAAAGAAATAAAAAAAAAAACTTACTAGCCAGCAAACTTCAAGAAATGTAAATCTGGGAATAAAAAAAGAAAAAATGTAATCTAAAGCTGGACAATTCAACCAATCAAAGAAATCTTTTGGAAAATGAGACTGCATGCAAATGAAATTGAAGGACTGGAAAGCATGTCAGCAAACCACCATGGTTAGAATTACAAGGTAGAAAATCACAATGACAATCTTGAAGACAAATTACAAATCAGAGTTGATTAAAGAAGTCAAAAAGAAAGGAGAGCTGAGTGGGAGTGGTGGCTCAAGAGGTAGGGCAAATGCCTTGCCAGCGCCTAACCTAGAAGGAACAGTGGTTCTATCCCAGGTGTCCCATATGGTCAATCATAGCTGGAACGATTTCTGAGCATCATTGGGTGTGGCATTTTAAAAAAGAAAAAGGAAGGAAGAAGGAAAGAAGGAAGGAAGGAAGGAAGGAAGAAAGGGATAAGGAAAGGAAGGAAAGAAGGAATAAGGAAAGGAAGGAAGGAAGGTAGGAAGGAAGGGTCGGGAGAGATAGTGTGATCAATGGTAGGGGACTCTCCTTGCACGTGACCAATTCAGGAGATTGTGGCTCAATTTCCAGAATCCCATCTGGTTTCCCAAGACTACTAGGAGGGGTTTATGAGCACAGAACCAGGAGTAACCCCAGAACACTGCCAGGTATTACCCCAAAATCAAACAAAAAAGATAAGGCTAGAGAGATAGTATAGTGGTAAGACATTTTCCTTGCAAGTTGCTGATCCAGGACTATTGGTGGTTCAAAACCCGTGATCCCATATGGTGCCTCGTGGTTGCCAGGAGTGATTTCTCTGCAGAGAGCAAGAGTAACCCCTGAGCACTGCCAGTTTTAGCCCCCCCCCCCAAAAAAAAAGACAGAGAGAGATAAAACAGTGGAACAAATGTAGGGTGCTTAATGAACAAAGAGAAATAATCTATTTATAGGAAAACCACATGAGAGGAAAGTGGGAAAAAGAACAGGTGTAAGGTAGATAATAGAAGGTAACGTTTCTACACTCTGAAAAGAGGCTACTGTAAAAATCTAAGTGGTAAACTATAAACGATAAACAGTAAACAAAACTGCTTGACAGAACATGAATAGACATATTAATCCAAACAAACAAACAAAAAAAGGGGGAGATCAAATATTTAAAGTAGTAGCGAGCTAATGAAGAAGCACCATAACTACAAAGAAAGGACATATGCATCAAAACAGATCTGCCAGTTGAAAAAACTCTAGGAATAAAAGGCAGAAGACATAAATTCTACTGAATAAGAGAAAATTAAGAAAAATAAGAATAAGAGAAAAGAGATAGAGATCACTATCAGGTGAAACTATTATTTACATGGAAGGGAGGGTCAAAACATTTTAAAACAAAAAATACCCCTCAGAATATAGTTCTAAACAAACCAATTCTCTCTTTGTTTTAATTTTATGGAACACTTCACGAATTTGCGTGTCATCCTTGCGTAGGGCCATGTTAATATTCTCTTCCAATTTTAGTATATGTGCTGCTGAAGCGAGCACATAAACCAATTCTAAATGAAATACTCAAGGAGCAATTACATTAAACCAAATTCCCAATTGTAACAACTATCCTATAAATATAATGGCAAAATATACTTTTCTGTCATTTCCTTAAATGTCAATGAATTAAAGTCTCCCATCAAAAGGCAGAGTAGCAGGTTGAATCAGGAAATAAAATCCAGTCACGTGATGCCTGCAGAAAAAAACAATTCAAAGTTCAGGTTAGACACAGGCTCAAAGGAAAAGGATAGAATACAATGATACAAGCTACTGGAAAACAGAAAAGGCCGAGACAGTCATATTTATAACAGACCAAATTGCATGCAATCTCAAGAAAGTATTTAAAGACAAAAATGAACACAAATTATTGAGCCTAGGAATAACAGACCAAGAAGTACTAACCCTGATCAACTTTTATGCATCATACATAGAGCCAGCAATATGTATACATATATAATATACATATATATATGGCTTTTGCTCACAAACCTAGAGAAACATGAATGGAAATGTGATATAATGGGAGATTTCTGCATGCCGTTATTGCCAATACAGATCCATTAGGTGAAAAGTTAACAAAGATATAAGAGCCCTACATGAGACACTAGAAAAACTAGGACTAATGAATCTATTCAGGGCTTTAATCATCAAAAATTGAATACACATTTTCTTAAGTGTACATGAAACGTTCCCTAGAATAGATCACATCTTTGGACAAAAGTCTAACTTACATAAACTCACAAATATAAAAATTATACCAAACACCCTGTTAGACTATAAATAGAAAATCTAATGTGTGGATACTAAACAACATGCTGCTCAACAACTGATGGATCAAACAGGAAATAAAGAAATAGAGATTGAAACAAATGATACTAAAGAAAAAAATTGCCAAAATCTATGACACAGCAAAAGCAGTAATTAGGGTATAATTTATAGTAATAGAGGGCTACAATAAGAAAGAAAAAAAGCCAAAATCTAGAACATAACAGAGACATCTCATGTCCCATATTTTGTGAAAATAATACATCCTCTGAAAGTAAAACCCATTATGATTGTTTTAAAAATGCTCTATACACAATCTAACCCCAAAACACTTTCGTCAGCAACGTTTACCCTCACCAATAATAATATTACTTGAAATTGAAAATATTTCCATCTGACCTGTCAGATTGGTATTATTTAAGCACTCTGACCTGTTCCACCCGGATCAGTTTTTCAACTGCAACCGATGAATTGATCTTCATTGTCTATATATATGCGATTGTGTGTCTGATGGCTACATCTATGTCTAGTGTCAACCTGTATTGTACATGCCTATATTACAAACAGTCCTTCCACTGTTATTAATCGTGATTAACACTTTATTAACCATGCTTAACACTTTATAAATCCTTTTGAATCCTTTCATTCTCTCACTCTGATCTGTTATTTCTCCCTATTTAATCCTTCTTACCCTCAGCCCTAATGCTGAGGAAAGGGAACATACCCCTTCTCGAACCTGCATCAAGCCAGCTCTCAAAGCAAATGGATAGCTAGAAGATGGAGCTGTCACAGCTGATTTGCTCTTGACAGCTCTTTTCACCCACCTCCTTTTTATGTGCACTGCTGCTCACTACCTGATTCTGGTTTTGAGAGACTTTAGATTGAGAACATTGCACTATTCCTTACAGTTGGGAGCCTTTTTTCAAACTCCACAAGGCCAAGTTAGACACTGAAGCTGTGTTCTGAATTTTATTCCTTGCCTACAGTATTTCAAAAGACTTAAAAAGAATGGGTGTATTTTTGTGTGTCTTCTTTAAATACAATATCCTTATTAGGTATAATTTGTATTATGTAGATGTAGTTATCCCCATCCTTTTTAGGATTTGTGTAGTAGAAAATTCTAAAAGGTAAGCTTCAAGTCAAACTGTCCCTGTCCAGGGAGAGGATGCAAAGGATTGGGAAACATGCTCTGTATGCAGGGACATCATCACTGCCCAATATAATGCCCCAGGAAGCACTGGGAAAACCTCAGGATATGCTATTGCGTGGTACTTTGAAATCATGGGAAAAAATAAGTGACTTTTCAATGTTGTAGTCTCATTACGACTGAAATAATAGTAAAGACATGAACACATAACAATAAAGAAGGGCAAGTCAAGAATCATCACTAATACATATGATGATCTCCCAAACCTGACAGGACTGATCAGAGTCCAGAATAAGTTTGAGCACTCACAGGTGAGACTAAGTTCCCAAGACTCATGTGCTTTTGACCACAGTGATCAGGACGAATACAGGCTCTGTGCTCATGGATGAGTTCTGGAAGACTTGGGTGAACATATGCGAAACCGGGATGAAACTCAGTATGGCACAGGTATGGCAAACCCAAACAAAATGCATGATTTCTTTGGTCACTGAAGAGATTTAAAAATAGAAAGTTGGACTCATCTGAAAAATAAAGTCAGGACCTGGAAGGTTGAAAAATAGGGAGAGGCCTTGACTTGGGGCTATGCAGAATCACATCCCCTGTTTGAACGAGATCCCAGCCTGATCCTCACACCTCCTTGTAACCGCAGGATGTAACCCCACAGCAGAGACCCCAGGGCATTTCTCACCTACTGCCCGCAGGTGCCCATAAGTCTACAGCATCACATCTCTGTAGAGCTTCCGCTGAGAGGCATCTAGGCACAGCCATTCCTCCGGGGAGAAGTTCACAGCGACCTCAGGGAAGGAGACCATGTCCTAAGCACATACAGAGGCTCATTCAGGGGACTGGGGAGAGAACAGGAATTTGCAACGCCCAAGAGTGACTCAGGGACTACTTTCTGTCCTCATGAGCACCACCCTCCAAGTTTCTCTCTCAATGGGCACCCAAAATGGAAGGTTACCAGACATTATGGTAGGAAATCAGATCTGCCAACATGATATACAGACTGTATTCTAGAATGTACATGCTCGTGCTGCTTTGCAAACATCACACATGGCCCATCCCTGCAGTAGATTTACTGAACACTCTTGGGTTAAATGCCTGACTACAATGGTAGAAGATTTAAAACAGAAACTTGAATTGTGACTCAAAATGCTAAATACACACTAATCCCTACTGGCCCCAGAGACTATCTGCCCAGGATACAAGCAGCAAGAAGGTAAATTGAGGGTCTAGTGGAAAAGGGAGGTGGGAGAAAAGGGGCTGTCAAGAGCAAATCAGCTGTGACAGCTGCGTCTTCTAGCTGTCCTTTTGCTTTGGGAGCTGGCTTGATACAGGTTCGAGAGGGGGTATGTTCCGTTTCTTTTTTCAGCATTAAGCCTGAGGGTAAAAAGGATTAAATAGGGAGAAATAACAGATCAGAGTGAGAGAATGAAAGGATACAAAAGGATTTGTAAAGTTTTTTTGGTTTTTTTTTTTTTTTTTTTTGGTTTTTGGGTCACACCCGGCAGTGCTCAGGGGTAACTCCTGGCTCCATGCTCAGAAATTGCTCCTGGCAGGCACGGGGGACCATATGGGGCACCGGGATTTGAACCAATGACCTTTTGCATGAAAGGCAAATGCCTTACCTCCATGCTATCTCCCGGGCCCCGAGGATTTGTAAAGTTTTAAGTGGGGTCGGCGAAGGGTTATATTTAATAACAGTGGAAGGGCTGTTTGTAATATAGGAATGTACAATACAGGTGGGCACTAGACATAGAGGTAGCCATCACACACACCGTCAAACATATATAGAGAGCGATGTTCGATCCATCGGTTGCAATTGAAAAACTGATCCAGGTGGAACAGGTCAGAGTCCTTAAATAATATCATGCTGACAGGTCAAATGGAAAAATGTTCAATTTGAAGTAAAATTATCATAGGTGAGGGCAAACTTTGCTGATGAAAGTGTTTTGGGGTTAAATTGTGCATAGAGCATTTTTAAAACAATCATAATGAATCTTGAGCATATAGGTTCCTTTCCTGAAAGCAAACTGAGAACATGGACACTATGATATATGGTAATAGTAATCTAGATTTAATTGAAAATAAATTGCAAAATCTACTCAGTGAATTAACACTGTAGCATGAGTCTATGTCATTATGTTTAATAAGAGTGGAGACTGTGGACATACTTTTCCTACTGCTTGACCTTCGTGGAAAAGATTTTAGTGTTTTGTCATTAAGAATATTGTTGGCTGCTTGGGCATGCTGGGAACCTTGGTAGGCCCCAAGCCGCCCTCTCGCCTGCCCCCCCCCTGCCTCCAGGGCTTCCTGGGGTGGCGACCCAGGCGGCCAGAAAAGGTGGGTGTCGAGTGGCTCCTCTGGGAGGGGTCCCAACTTTTCCCTGCCCTTCCCCCTGTGCAGGGGAGGGAGGGCTCAGGGAGGAGGGCGGGTAGATCCTGGCCAAATCCCAATGTCGAAGGCTTTCTCCCTAGCTTGGGCATGCTGGGAACCTTGGTAGGCCCCCAGCTGCCCCTTCTCCTGCCCCCCAGCCTCCAGGTGGGTCCAAATTTGGGGTGCTGTGAACTGCTCATTTTTACTAAGGCAGTCTCTGGCAATAACTTACTAGTCTACATGTTCAAAACCGCATGGGGGTGATAGTACATATTAATAATATATCCTATCCTTAAGTTATGTTTTGTCTATGTAGAATGTCCATCTGGTATTCTGCCCTTTCGCACACCCCTGTAAAGCTCCTTTTTACTTTTTAACTTGCTCACCCCAACCTTCAGTACCCCTATTTACCCCTTTTAACTTCTGTACTGCACATTCCTAATCACATACCAACGTGTTTCACTGGATTTAAGGGTCTCCTTGTATTTAGGTCAAGGTTTTTCCTTTCCAAGTACTCCATATTTTGGTGGGCTGATACAAACAATTATTGCCACTCTAACAACGTTTTTACTGTGGTCCTTTGACTCTTATCCTTAAAAAGAAAAACCCACTTTTGAGGCTAACTTAAACTAATATGCATATGCATGAAAATGTAAAAAAGTACTATGCCTTCAATGTTTAAGGAGTTACATAAGTTTTATGGCTTTAGAATGCTTGATGTGCTGCTAAGAAATATGTATCACAATCTGGGGACTTGAGGGACAAAATAATTGTACATGGGTTCTGTTTTATTCTTCTTAATATTCTTTGAAAGTTCAATGTTAAGATATCAGCAAGGGGACTTCTGTGAATTCTGTTTATGGGTGATTGTCCTTCCACTGTAACTTTACCTTGTCCTCTTTCTTTGCATCTTTGTTCTCATAATTAAAAATAAAAAATAATATTGTTGGCTGAGATATTTTTATAGATAACTTTTAGTCTCTTATTAAGATTTTTTAGACAGGGGCCGGGCGGTGGCGCTGTAGGTAAGGTGCCTGCCTTACCGCGCTAGCCTTGGATGGACCGCGGTTCGATCCCCCGTGCCCCATATGGTCCCCCAGGCCAGGGGTGACTTCTGAGTGCATAGCCAGGAGTAACCCCTGAGCATCACTGGGTGTGGCCCAAAAACCAAAAAAAAAAAAAGATTTTTTTTAGACAACTGTTTTGCTGAGGGTATTTTTCTTCAGTGAGTGTTAGATTTTATCAAATGCCTTTTCTGCTTTGCTGCATGTGATCATGTTGCTTTTATCCTTTTAATAATTTGGAATATGATTGCTTATATACTGAACCACCCCTGCATCACTCGGATAAAACTCTCTTGAACACCATGTAAAATCTTTTTGTTTTTGTTATTTTGACCACTCCTCATGACGCTTTGACTGTAGTAGTGGTGCTAGAGGTAAGGCATATGCCTTGCCCGAGCTAGCCTAGGTTGGAACATGGTTAAATGCACATATGGTCAGCTAATCAAGGAACGATTTCTGAGCATGTAGCCAGGAGTAAACTCTGAGCGTCAATGGCTGTGACCCAAAAAAAAAAAAAAAAAAAAAAAGAAATCACTCCTGGCTTGGTGGATTATGTGGGATGCCAGGGGATCAAGCCGCCATTCCTCTTAGGTTAGGCATGTGTAAGGCAAATGCCCTATTGCTTGTGCAACTGCTTTGGTCCCGCCATATTTAATCTTTTTGTTTTATTGTTGGATTCGGTTTGCTGAGACTGGACTGAACATTTTTCTTCGTATTATCTCTGTACACTTTGGGAATGAGTGTGATACTCTTTTAGAAAGTATTTGGAGGATTCCCATCTTTTTAGGATCAGTGGTAATCAGTAAGTCTTATTTGTTTGATAAAATTCACCTGTAAATTCGTCTCATCTTGTGAAGTTTTTTAATTACTGTTTCGATTTTCTTCTGATAGACTTAGTTAGGCCTTCTACTTCCTCCTAATTCAGTATGGGAATGTGATATTTTTCTAGAAATCTGTCCATTTCCTTTTGGTTATCTAGCTTAACTGGACACCATTGTTGAAAATAAGCTCTCAAGGGAAGGGGTGGGAAGAAAATAAGCTCTTATGATGTCTTGGATTTCTGTAGTAACCTCTCCTCTGTCATTTCTGATTTAATTTGAGCATTTTCCCTTTCTTTCTTGTTAGTCTGCCAGCAGTTTGTCTATCTTATTTATTGTTTGTTTAAAACTCATCACCTGGGCTCACTAATATTTCACTTATTTTGTTTCTATATTGTTGATTTCTGCTCTGTTTCTGTTTTTGGTTTTGGTTTGTTTTGTTTTTTCCATCACACTTGCTGGCATTCAAGGGTTACTCCCTGCATTACGCTCATTCTGGTAGGCTCAGGGGACTATATGGGGTGCCAGGAATTGAACATAGGTGCTTTCAGATTTGTGGCATGTGAAGCAAATTTTCTGTTGCTGTGCTGTCACACCAGCCCCTGCTCTGGGTTTTTTAAAATTTCTTTTCCTTGGCTCATGTTTGGTTTCTTTGCTCTTGGTCTTTAGCTAACCACTTTCTCCAAAAATAAGACAGTGTATTATATTAATTTTTTCTCCCAAAGATGTGCTAGGTTTTATTTCCATGAGGTGTCTTCTTTTCTTTTTCTTTTTTTTTTTTTTTTGGTTTTTGGGCCACACCCAGTGACGCTCAGGGGTTACTCCTGGCTATGTGCTCAGAAGTCGCTCCTGGCTTGGGGGACCATATGGGAACCGGGGGATCGAACCGCGGTCCGTCCTAGGCAAGCGCAGGCACCTTCCCTCCAGCGCCACCGTCCGGCCCCAAGGTGTCTTATTTTCAATGAAGAATACAGTATACATATATGGGTAAATGAAAATAAAGGAAATTTATTACTTATATACGGTGCAGCGCCATGACTCTCCATTATGTCACTGGTTGCAAAAGGCCAGGCAGGGTGACCCTAACAACCAGTTTATAGTAAATTAATTTTCATTCCATGGCAGAGCCTAGGGGATGCTTATTTTTGGGAGATGACTTATATTTCACCCAGTAGGAAACATATTATATAGGTCTTACTTTCAGAGGACATTTGATTTTCGTGAAACATGGTACATAAAGTGTCCCATTAGGTTCTAGATTTTGGCTTTTTTTCTTTTGTATTGTAAGCCTCTATTACTATAAATTATACTCTAATTACTGCTTTTGCCGTGTCTCATAGATTTTGGCATTTTTTTGTTATCGTTTGTTTCAAGGAATCTCTATTTCTTTATTTCCTGTTTGATCCATCTGTTGTTGATCAGTATGCTGTTTAGTATCCAGATGTTAGATTTTTCATTTATAGTCTGATAGGGTGTTTGGTATAATTTTTATATTTATGAATTTATGTAAGTTAGACTTGTGTCCTAAAATGTAATCTATTCTAGGGATGGTTTCATGTGCACTTAAGAAGAATGTGTATTAAATTTTTTGAGAATGAAAGACCTTGAATAGATTTATTAGTCCTAGTTTTTCTAGTGTGTCATGTAGGGCTCTTATATCTTTGTTAATTTTTCACCTAATGGACCTGTATATTGGCAATAATGGCATGCAGAAATCTCCCATTATATCACATATCCATTTATGTTTCTCTAGGTTTGTGAGCAAAATCCTTACATATGTTGCTGGCTCTATTTTTAAGTCTATTTCTCCTAGGATCAGTAATTAGTGTTCATCTTTGTCTTTAAATACTTTCTTGAGAGTGCATGCAATTTGGTGTGCTATAAATATGACTGTCTTGGCCTTTTTATTTTCTAGTAGCTTGTATCATTGTATTCAATCCTTTCCCGTTGAGCCTGTGTCTATCCTAACTTTGATTAGTATTTTCTACAGGCATCACATGACTGGATTTTATTTATTGATTCAACCCTCTACTCTGCCTTTTGATGGGAGACTTTAATTCTTGGCATTTAAGGAAACTATTGACAGAAAAGGCTATTTTGCCATTATATTTGTAGCACTGTTGTTACAATTGGGAATTTGGTTTATGTAATTTCTCCTTGAGTAGTTCATTTAGAATTGGTTTGTTTAGGACCAATATGCTTAGTTTTTTTTGTTTGAGAATGTTTTTGACCCTCCTTTCCTCCCTTGTAAATAAGAGGTTCACCTGATAGTGATCTCTAAGTTCAAATTTTCTCTTATTTAGTAGAAATTAATGTCATTCCTCCTTTTCTTCCCTCTATTGTTTCAAATGGGAGATATGTTTTGATTCATATGTCCTTTCTTTCTACATAAGGTGCATTGTAGCTCCACCCCGGAATACAGGTAACTGAGACCCGCCCATTTCTGGGCAGGGTCTTGGAAATCGGAGATGACCTGTAACTATACTTGCAGACCCTGCCCATTTCCTGGGAGGGGCCTGGGAAAGGTACTTAAGGGCTCTGACCCAGAGGAGAGGATCTCTTTTGTCTTTGGCTTTTGCCTGGTTGGATCTTTACCAGTTTGAAGGTCAGAGGAAAGATGGCTGAGAGAAGTTAAGATGCAGGGCTAGCTGCTTAAAAGGCTATGATATAGGCCACACATGTAGTGGCTAGGATGAATAAAGCTGTTACTTCCTGAAGTCTGCATGTGAGTGAGATTTCTACCCGCCTCTCTCATGAACATCTAGACCTGACAGTTAATGGGGGTTGTGGAGCCACATGGTTCATAGCCTAAAGACAGAGGTCTCCATCCACCATCCAAGCCCATTCTAAGGCCTTATTTACAACAGTGCATCTTCATTACTTCTTTACTACTTTCAAGATTTGATCTGTCTCTTTTTGTGTATTTGTTTGATTGGATTAATGTCTGTTCCTGTTCTGTCAGGCTCTTTTCTTTAGCTATCATTTTACCACTTAGATTTGTATCGTTTGTACAGTAGCTTCTTTTTAGAATGTAGGAAAGTTACCTGCTAATATCTAACTTACACCTAACTCTTCTCTTTTCCCATTTTCCTCTCATCTGGTGTTCCTATAAATCAGAGATAATTTCTCTTCTCTTTGTTCATTAAGCACCCTACATTTCGTTACACTGTTTTGTCCCTCTCTTTTTCTTTTTGAATTTTTGGCCACACCTGGCAGCGCTCAGGGGTTGCTCTTGCTCTCTGCTAAGAAATCACTCCTGGCAGGCACAGAGGACCATATGAGATGCTAGGATTGAACCACTAATGGTCCTGGGTTAGCAACTTTCAAGGAAGTCTTACCACTCTGCTATGTCTCTAGCCCTATCTTTTTTTTGTTTGATTTTGGGGTGACCCCTGGCAGTGCTCTGGGATTACTCCTGGTTCTATGCTCAGAAACTGCTCCTGGTAGTCTTGGGAGACGAGATGGGATGCTGGGAATTGAAACACAATCTCCTGAATTGGCCACCTGCCAGGCAAATGTCCTACCATTGCTCACACTATCTCTCCCACCCCTTCCTTCCTTCCTTCGTTCCTTCGTTCCTTCCTTCCTTCCTTCATTCCTTCCTTCCTTTGTTCCTTCCTTTTCTTTTCTTTTTTTCCTTTTTAAAAGGCCACACCCAATGATGCTCAGAAATCACTTCAGCTTTGACTGAACATATGGGACACTGGTCCTAGGTTAGGCACTTGCAAGGCAGTTAACCACTGCACCCACCCAGTTCTCCTTTCTTTTTTGACTTCTTTAATCAACTCCAGCTTGTAATTTGTCTTCAAGTGTGTCAATGCGATTTTCTACCTTGTAATTCTAGCCATGGTCGTTTGCTGACATGTTTTTAAGTCCTTCAATTTTATTTATATAGAGTATCATTTTCCAAAAGAGTTTTTGAGTCGGTTGAATGTCCAGCTTTAGATTACTTTAATTTTTTTCTTCCCAGCTTAAGATTTCTTAAAGTTTGCTAGTTAGTAACTTCTTGATTTCTTTATTAAACATTAAGAGTTTATCTAGGTTATCTTACAGTCAAATAGGTAGCTCTTACTAACATGAGTTTTCAAATGAGGAAAAATCTAACACCTGGCATACATTAACTCCAGAGGACACAGGTAAAGTAGGTGAAGGGTTAGGAATAATAAGAATTTTAAGAGATAAGAATGTAAGGCCTATAAATGGTTTCACTATTGTATCAAAGGTGATACACCAGAAGACACACACAGAAGAGAAGCCTCATGTTTTGAGGGAGTGTGGGCAAGGTTGTAGTCAAAGGTCAAAACTCATCACACATTTCAGGACACACATGGAGGAGAAACCGCATGTATGCAGGGAGTTTGAGTGAGGCTTTAGTCAAAAGTCAAGTCTTATCAGACACTAGAGGACACATACAGGAGAGAAGCCCCTTGTTTGTAAGGAATGTGGGCGAGGCTTCAGTCATAGCTCAAATCTCATCACACACCAAAAGATACACACAGGAGAGAGGCCCCATGTTTGTGGGGAGTGTGGGCTATGCTTCAGATTTAGGTCAGATCTCATGCAACACCAGAAGATACATACAAGGGAGAAGTCGCATGTTTGTAGGGAATATGGGCGAGACTTCAGTCGTAGGTCAGATCTCATCACACACCAAAGGATACACACAGGAGAGAAGTCCCATGTTTGTAAGGAATGTAGGCGAGGCTTCAGAAATAGGTCATATCTCATCACACACCAGTGGACACATGCAGGAGAGAAGCCCCATGTATAGGGAATGTGGGTGAGGCTTCAGTTGTAGATCACATATCATCAGGCACCAAAGGATACACACAAGAGAGAAGCCCACATTTGTGGGGAGTGTGGGTGAGGCTTCAGAGATAGGTCACATCTCTTCTGACACAAGTGGATATACACAGGAGAAACCTGATATTTGCGGGGAATGAGAGGTTCGGTCGCATCACGCACGAGAGGACACATTGGAGAGATACCTCAGATTGCAGAGAGTGTTGGAGAGGCTTCAGACTGAGGTCAAGTCTCATAAAACTCCAGAGATCACACTGGAAAATCCCTGTGTTTGAAGCAAAAAATGTCTAATGAACAGTAATATTTCTCCTTCCACAAAGAACTTATCAGCCAACACAAATAGCAAGATGTATGAGAAATTGACTAAGGAAAAGTTCCAATATCTGCCTCCATATTTTGCCTTATTCACTAATAAACTTTATCTCTGTATATTTCTCATCTCTAATATTTCCTCCCCCTGAAAGTAGTAGGGAATAGGCTCATACTATTAACAATTTTAAACAAAGAATTTGTCCCTGATTAAGTATTTGTGATCAGCATATTACATTCTTTTTTTTGTTTGTTTTGTTTTTGGGTCACACCCGGCAGTGCTCAGGGTTTACTCCTGGCTCCATGCTCAGAAATTGCTCCTAGCAGGCACTGGGGACCATATGGGGCACCGGGATTCGAACTGATGACCTTTTGCATGAAAGGCAAACGCCTTACCTCCATGCTATCTCCCGGGCCCCAGCATGTTACATTCTTAATAACTTAATTCCTAGGCTTAGGCAGAGAAGTCTTATGTGTAAAAGGAATTATTTGAAGGAAATATATCTCCTGATAAATAAGACCTTTTATTTTGCATATTTGTGTTTTGCTTTGCAATAACTCAGGTATTCTCTACGACTTACCTTTCTTTAACTTAGAAGCATTATTTTTATATGTGGGAGTTCCTCATTCTATGTTACACCTTTAACCATGTATGCATTATTGCCTGCATCACTGTTTGATTAGAACTGTGGTCCAATGTCCTAAATTTGGGGCATGAAGCTTCCACTTCAATTCATACCATATATTTTTTTTTTTTTTTTGGTTTTTGGGTCACACCCGGCAGTGCTCAGGGATTATTCCTGGCTCCATGCTCAGAAATTGCTCCTGGCAGGCACGGGGGACCATATGGGGCACCGGGATTTGAACCGATGACCTTTTGCATGAAAGGCAAACACCCTACCTCCATGCTATCTCCCGGGCCCCCATACCATATTTTATATATTTACTCACTCATCATACAAAACCTCAAACTTGAGTTGTACATAGAAGTCTTGGAATTCACTATTTAAGCCAGGGGTGATGAACGCATAGCTCTTGATTCGCATGTGGCTACCGGCCAAAATGAATGCGGCTCTTTGTGGCACCGGTCCATTCTGAGACTCATGTAAAGGAACTTCTCCGAGTGGTTGGATGCCAGAAATCCCACTGAGATTATCATCCCATCAATCCAACAAGGTAACAAAAAACTCCTGACTGAGCATGTTATATTATGTGTTTAATATATTATTGTTAAAATTATATGCTTTTCTGTGAATGTCTGTTTTGGCAGGTCACTGTGTGGTGTGACTCTCTGTCTCTCACAATTTAAAATTTTGCCTCTTTGTGTCAAACTTGTTCGCCCCCCTTATTTAAGCTAATAACAAAACAGGGCTGTTATACTGAGTGTGGTAAATGGCAGGGAAGTGAGATTTAAAAAGCATGCATAGTAAAACCAGAGCCATAGTGCAGTGGTAGGACATTTTCCTTTCACATTACTGATCCAGGATGAACCTTGGTTAGATCCCCAGCATTCTAAATAGAATCCGAAGCAGGAAATATTTTTGAGTGCATTACCAGAAGTAACGCTTGACTGTCACCAGGTGTGGCACAAAAAAAAAAAAACAAGATAAAAAGTACACATATTAATAAATCCCTGTTGAGACACCTTGAGAGTGTACAGGGTTAGTTAAAAAAACTTCAGTTGTCTGAAAGCCAATTGTTTCTAGTTTCAAAAAGGTAGAAGCAAATGTAGAGATATCTTGATACATAACCATCCCTAGTTCTAACAGTAATGCTGCCTATTTCAGAACCAATTAAAACAATTTCGATATTTCTCAAGTAAGGGAAGATAGGGCATGACATTCAGTTCTTGGACACTGTTTAAGTAATGTTAATTGAACAATATTCAGACATCACAGAACTCAGCACACCGGACATAGAGAGGGAGAGTGGATCGACTTGGTCCTACAGAATTGAGTAACCGGATGTTTGGTGAGTGGATTTTGAGGTCCTTGTGTGATGGAGGTGCAAATTAACCTTAGTGTGGTCTGTGATTTAGAATATGAATAATGAAACTTCATTGCAATGCTATAAATTATGATGCTTCAAACAAAAGTTAAAAATTATTTAAAAATTTAAATTATGAGAACCTATGTTAATGCTTTTTGCAATATTCAGGGTGTGAGTTACTCAAATGTTCATGAATGAAAAAGTTTAGTATATACGTATGACCTAATATTAATGCCATGTAGAGAAGAAAAGATACCTTGTATTTCATTGCAACCTAAATGAATTTACACATGTCATGTTCGGTAAATATATCACAGATGTCACACATGTATGATTTCATTAAGTATATATAAAAATAAAAATACAGTATTACACAATGACATGCATTGAAGTTAGAACAATAATTGAAATTACAATGTAGTTAAGGGTAAGGAGTAGAATTAGGAGTTGGACTAGATGTTGCATCGAAAAACTGTTAGAATATCCACATTATGTTTTAATGCTATTATACCAATTTGATATGAATTGTAATAAATTTGAGTAGGGACTGGGGAGGACCCAAAAACCAAATAAATGGAGATAAGCAGCTTGCCTTGCATGCAGAAGGACAGTGTTTCGAATTCGAGTATTCTATATTGTCCCCCAATCCTGCCAGGATCGATTTCTGAGCGTAAAGCCAGCAGTGTCCCATGAAGGCTGTCGGGTGTGACCCAAAAACTGAGAGTAGAGTATTCTGAAATGATGCCCCAATGATTACAGTTCCCCATGCTGGATTACGGGGTTGATATTGCTAGAGAACCCAGGCTCGATCTTCCCTGCAGGACAGGACTGGGTAGCAGCGAGCACTCAGGACTCAACATTCCAGGATAACACCATGACCATGTCTAAAGGTCTCAGAGAATTTTTTTTTGGTTTTTGGGCCACACCCATTTGACGCTCAGGGTTTAATCCTGGCTGTGTGCTCAGAAATTGCTCCTGGCTTGGGGGGACCATATGGGACACCAGGGATCGAACCGCGGTCCATCCTATGCTAGGGTTGCAAGGCAAACACCTTACCTCTAGCTCCACCTCTCCGGCCCCAAAATGTACTTCATTCGTGCAATTTTTACTTATTTATTTGGTTTTTGGGTCACACCCGGCAGCGCTCAGGGGTTATTCCTGGCTCTACATTCAGAAAATGCCCCTGGCAGGCACAGGGGACCATATGGGATGCTGGGATTCGAACCACCATCATTCTGCTTGAAAGGCTAATTCCTTACCTCCATTCTATCTCTCAAACCCCCAGCCTCAGAGAATTTTCTTTGAGTTTTGGGATGTCCAGTTACCAGATCAAAAAAATATTGGAAATAGCATCTAAGGATGAACATTGCTCATAATCTTCTGAACTGTTACTAATATGGGCATTTTCTTTCAGTTCTGTGGGGGTATTACCCTGGTTTTACACAGATATTCATTGGTTGCACTCTGTGCTCTAAATAAGACCCAAGAATGGGTCTGTTTTATGTTTCTTTGAAATTGATCCTTCCATTTACAGTTCCAGGCCAGGAAATGTCTGTTTAATAGCTGGAACATGGCATTTAAGTTTCCTGCTGGAAGTTGATTGACATCACAATAATCTACTTTTTTATTTCTTTGTAGTTAGACCTTGAACAAGATTCCCCAGTCAGTAGCCATTGCTGCTTGGACAGTAAGTCCAGAAGTCTCCGTGGATGCTGGGGTGTCTGGAGGGAAGATTTTCTTTCCAAAGTCCCTGGTCCTGATTCCCACCTGCTGCTCTTCGCACCCAGAATCTGAAGCTCCTACTCCATATCAACAGCAGTGGCATCAGGAGGACAGTTTGACTCCCATCATACCCTTTGCATGCCACTGGGGTGGATATATATTTCACTTTATAACTTTTATTTATTTAAAATTTTGGTTTGCAATATTGTTGTTGTTGAATGTATATCGTGCCAGTCACTTTATTTACTTTCAGGACCCAGTTACTGTGCAAAGGGATTATTTCCAACTATCACTGTCATTGTGATCTCTTATGTCCTAATAGCAATTTCCCACTAATTGTGCAAAGCTGCTTTGACTAATCTTTCTGGCAACCTTTTTGAAAACCACAGTAACTATAGTCTGAAAATGGCAGCTATTCTACAAAGCTCTGCATGCTGACAAGCATTCCTAGCTCTCATCCCCTCAAACATCAGTCCATGGATCTGTGACAACAACAAAAACTGATCCATAAACAGATGCTTTGCACATCTTTACTAATATCCAAGGCATCACATCCCATCGCCAGAATGCACTAGCTGTCTTGGTAATAGCTGCACCTGTGTGTACACACTTGTGGACAAACACAGAACTAAAGGACTCCTCCGAATGGACCTAGTTCCCTTCTCAGTCCAGAGACAGTAACTCATACCTGTGTCCATGGAGAGCAGAAAGAATTCTCCATGTCCACATCATGAGGGCTGTGCAGTCACAGCGACTATTGGGAAGCATTTGTTAATTTTGTAACTCCTATGGGGTAAACTTTAATTAAATAGATTTCAATTTATTTGCATATTAATCAGTGAGAATACAATATGCTCCATTCAACAAGCATTGAGGGAATTATGCAGATTTTCTCTGAAATATCTATGACTGATTGTTTGAAGCATGAGATCATACTCTAACCTTTGATGTGTTGTAAGGAAAGTTCCTGGCTGAGAAACTAGGATGACAGAACCTGCTTTCACAGAGATCTTTCTGAATGCCATAGATTCCTCTATTGCTGTGGTCATTGATATGAAACATTTGATTTGGGGCCGGGCGGTGGCGCTGGAGGTAAGGTGCCTGCGCTAACCTAGGACGGACCTCGGTTCGATCCCCCGGTTCCCCATATGGTCCCCCGTGCCTGCCAGGAGTGACTTCTGAGTGAATAGCCAGGAGTAACCCCTGAGCGTCGTCACTGGGTGTGGCCCAAAAACCAAAAAAAAAAAAAGAAAGAAAAAAAAGAAACATTTGATTTGAGGTATTTTTCAGGCTGCGTGTTTACAATTTGATTTTGTTATTGTTTTGGGATCACACCTGTGATGCTTAGGGGTTACTTCTAGCTATGCTATCAGAAATTGCTCCTGGCTTGGGGCACTATACGGTATGCCAGGGATCAAACCCAGGTCAGTCCTAGGTCACCTGCAGGCAAAGAAAATGCCCTACTGCTGCCCTATTACTTTGGCCCCTGTTTTACAATTTAAATTAATTCTAAGTCAACATATCATCTGCTCCTTACTTTGAATTCTCCAGAAATATTGGATATATCATAAAGATGGTCATGACATATTTTATGTACATTCTGTAATAGAACAAAATATTGGGAATCAATTCTGGGTAACATAAGTCCTAAGGCTTGCAGGGCAGCAGGCTGAGAGGCCAAGTCTGTGCAGGGCCATTATTATATATTTATCAGTGTTCCTTGTGGGCTAGCAGCCAGGTTGGGCCTTGTGCTCATCCAGGAT
Organism: Crocidura indochinensis; assembly: GCA_004027635.1. Lineage (NCBI taxonomy): Eukaryota > Metazoa > Chordata > Mammalia > Eulipotyphla > Soricidae > Crocidura > Crocidura indochinensis. The sequence goes on along the minus strand of PVKC010006376.1, from coordinate 5,584 downwards.
GTCAGAATTTAGCAACAGCCCCACCTGAAATCAAGAGGGAGAGATGAGAAATTAAAACAACGTATACATTTTTTCCTCCTGGTTTCTGAGGCCTGTCACCAGCACTCGGTGGTTTCAGAGTGTGAGTAGAAATCACCAGCCAGAGTTGCCCATAGAGAGCATCGGTTCAAAGAAGAAAGAGAAAGGAATAGATACAAAGCAGGCAGCATCCAATGCTATATCTCTGGCCCTGCTTGGTCACTATCCTAAGCCGCCCTGCAAAGGCCTGACTGTTTCCATTTATATTCGACATGACAAGGGGGCATGTCCAGGGACATATGCAGGTTCAATTATCATTCAGTGGGATTACCAAGGGTACATTAAAGTCCAACTGCCATACATTGACACCTACATTTTATACTATATTTTTATTAATTAAAAACTTCAAAGTACCTTATAACATTTTCATGATTGTTCTTCAGTAATACAATGGACACAGTCCTTAATATTGTCAATGTTTATTATTGGTATGCAGTTTTTCTTCTGACTTCTCATCTGTCTCTTTTGGACAGATAATTTACTTCTTTGTATGTTACATTTTTCCATTTTAGACACTTGGTTATATACCTGTTAATGAGGTGGTCTATTCATATAACTATTTCATTTTAGCACATAGTTCTTGTCCAGATTGAAAGATTCAATTCTCATTTATCAATGCCCAGTATAAAAGAAAACACGAAACTAAAACTTATACAGACATAAATGTCAAAAAGCTTTAATTCACATGGGCTTCCCATCTTATCAACTGAATGCTACCTAACCTCCCCCATTTATCTTTTTTGGAGATATTCTTTGATTATTGGGTCACATCTGCCAGCACTTAGGAGTTATTACTGGGGACTGGGAGATAGCATGAAGGTAGTTTGTTTGACTTGCATGCATAAGAATGGAGGTTCAAATCCTGGCATCTCAGAGGGTCCCTCGAGCCTGCCAGGAGCGATTTCTGAATGTAGAGCCAGAAGCAACCCCTGAGAGCAGCCCGGTTGCTAACAACAACAACAACAACAAAAAAAAAAACATAAAAGAAAGGACTTACTACTGACTTTGTGCTCAGAAGTTGCTCCTGTCAGGCTCGGGAACTATTTGGGATGTCGGGATTTGAACCAGGGTCCATCCTGGCATGCAAGGCAAATGTCTTATCACTATGCTATTGCTCCAGCCCACATTTATCTTTTTTTTTCTTTTCTTTTTTTTTTTTTTTGGCCACACCTGGTGATGCTCAGGGGTTACTCCTGCCTATGCGCTCAAAAATCACTCCTGGTTTGGGGGGGTCATAGGGGATGCCGGGGGATTGAACCACGGTCAGGTCCGTCCTATGCTAGCACTTGCAATGCTTACCTCTCGTGCCACCTCTTCTGCCCCATTTATCATTTTTATTCAAACACTATTTAGCTGGTAGATAGAAGCAGATGGAGTTAAGGAATAAATGTACTTATGCAATACTTAATTCAGCCAAGGTGGATCTTCAAAAGGAGTGAATGGAGGAAATAATAAACTATTGAAAAGTCTTTATGGGGGCCAGCACGGTGGCGCTAGAGGTAAGGTGTCTGCCTTGCCAGTGCTAGCCTAGGATGTACCGCGGTTTGATCCCCCGGTGTCCCATATGGTCCCCTAATCCAGGAGTGACTTCTGAGCCCATAGCCAGGAGTAACCCCTGAGTGTCACCGGGTGTGGCCCAAAAAACAATAAAACAAAACAAAACAAAACAAAACAAAAAAGCCTTTTGGGTGGTATACCAGGGTGCAACCTCTGAACGTTTAGCTACACATTGTGTTGCTGCCTACCTATCCAACCTTGTAAGCCTTGTACTGTACCGGCTATGCTACACTTTGTCCCATCTACCGAGTGTGACTAGTGAGCAAAAAGAAAGAGTGAGTATGAACATGGCCTAGTGGGGACACAGAGAATATATAAAAAATTTAAAAGAGGGGGCTTGAGCAATGACACAAGTGGTAGAGCATTTGCCTTGCAAGTACTAACGTAGGACAGACCATGGTTTGATTGCCTGATCCCTCAAGCCAGGAGTGATTTCTGAGTGTATAGCCAGGAATAACCCCTGAGAGTCACCAGGTGACTATGTTATGTTAAATCATAACATTTAAAAAAGAAAAATATACTCATGTTTTTGAGGAATCTGGTACATTAACATCATTCAAATTATTATGCTTCTAGGAACACACCTGGCAATATTCAAGGGTTCGTACTGCTCTGCAAATAGGAATTACTCATGCTGCCTCAGGGGCCCTAGGGGATGCCTGAGATTGAACCCTGATATGGCACCTGCAATGCATTAGCCCTTCCCTATGTCCCATAGCTTCAGCCCTAGTTGGGAAATTGAGTGGCAAATATGGGCATTAGTTTTCAGTCCTGTGGGTGTATCCCCCTGGCCTTCACACATGTGTTCATTGGCTCCACAATGAGTCAGTTTCTTCATAGGAATAGAGTTCCATCGCTTGATTCAAGACCAGAAGGAAAATTTCAACTTCTAATCAAAGTGACTGGTGAATAGCTGGAGCCTAGCCCTTTCCAGAGAGATAGCACAGCGGTGTTTGCCTTGCAAGCAGCCGATCCAGGTTGGTTCAAATACCGGTGTCCCCTATGGTCCCTTGTGCCTGCCGGGAACTATTTCTGAGCAGACAGCCAAGAGTAACCCCTGAGCATCGCCGGGTGTGGCCCCCCCCCAAAAAAAAAGAATCCAGAGGAAGTAGTTCTATATCATGCAGTCCGGCGTCTTCCTTTCTCTGTTGCCAGACCTCGAGGGTGAAGGACCATTCCGACAGTTTTGGGCTCCCTGTGGCCTGCTGCAGATGGTGATGTTCTGGTCCTCCAGAGGGAGGACCACTCCCTTCACTGCCCATCAGGGAGGCACTCTGACTGCAGGGGTTTCTGGAGGGATGACTTTCTCTCTGCCGTCATGGTGCTGAGCACCAGCAGCTGCGGGTCTCAGCCAGGTGAGCCTTTTGTTTGGAGGGATGGCACCCCATGATCCTGCAGGACTGAGCTCTCCCCCAGGTGCTTGTGCTAAGCCCCAGAATCTTGGGGTTCTTCTGCAGTTAAGGTTCAGGGCCACCTTGGTGAGGCTTGGGGCCTTTGCCTGGCTCTGTGCTCAGTAGCAATCTCTCCAATGGTTTTTGGGACATTTTCTTGGATGGAGATGAATTCTGATGATCCTGCATACAGACCGTGTTCTCCAATTCATTGCAACCCTCGCTAGGAACTGTTTAATTTTTCTGTTTATATTTATATTTGAACTATGCAGGCATTCCAAGGGATGATGCATACATCTACACCCAGGAATGACTACACACAAGGATGCATGAATGTAGTATGGTTCTGGTTATCAAATCATTTTTTACCCTGAAAATGCCATGTGCCATAACAGCCATAATATCACTCTAGCCCTTTTTCTGTTCCTGGACTACATCTGGTAGTGCTCAGGGCTTATTAATCGGTGTGTGCTCAGACATTGCTCCTGGTAGACTTTGGGGCCATATGGAATGCTAGGAACTGACTATTTCCGCCATCTAGCCTGGATATCTGCTGATTCCACAGCAGTCACTGCCTGGAGGTGTCCTGTGAGACTGAGATATACAAGGGTGCACTGTTCTACCACTTTTGGAATAACTGGTTTTAATTCTGTTTTTTGCTGGTGCTTGTCACTCATTGGAAGGCAGCACCTTTGTGTTGAAGCATCTTTTGGATTGTTCCCTTACCTTTTTCCATGCTAGGGTTCTGTCTTTCTCTTTCCAATAAAGACTCCATGTCTGGGTGAAATGGGTTGCAATATTTTTAAAGATGGGCTGACTGACTTAAATCTCTTGCTAGCGGCCGGAGGGTGGTAGTGGAACTTTCCTCAATCTACTTTATTCCCTTCCATCTGTGTGGATTATTTCCAGAGTCATTGTTTGTTTCTCGACACAATTCCCCTCAATCCCTTGGAATTAAGGCATGAGATTCCAAAGCTCCTGGAGGCGTTGCATTTTCCCCCAGTGGAGGCTGAGGTACTAAATGTAGTAGAAAGTGCCTTCCTGTATAACCAGACAAGAGGCTACATCCCAGATTTTAGGGTCCACACAGAGCATTGCGCTCATACATGCAGTATGTTTTCAGCTTCGGGGGTATCCATTTTACCCAGTCTTGGAGCTCTGAATCCACATCAACTACATGACTCATTTTACTCAGAATAATAATCTCCATATTTCTCTAATGTATAAGCAAATATTATGACTTATTTTTCCCTAACAGCTACTTAGTATTCCCGTGCAAATATGTACCAAAAAGTTTCATTATCCACTCATTCAATCTCGTGCAATTAGTTTGTCTCCAGAGCATAGCTATTGTATATATTGCTTACTAAGTGCTGGCAGAAAGCAAGAGTGAATATGCACATGGCTTTGTGGGTACTCCAAGAGAATATAAAATTAGAAAATAAAAATAAACTCTTTTATGTTTCAAGGGAATGCTCTACATTGAGTTCTTTTAAAAAGATTATTACTATGGGGTCCATGTGGCAGAGTTCGGGAGTTCCTCCTTGTCTAGACAGTTCCTCTACTTCTCCAGACAGTAATTACTCCTGTTGCTTCAGAGCCCCTAGGCTAGGATATGCCTATGATTGAACCTGGATTCACCACCTGCAATGCATTAGCCCTCTCTATGTCTTAGAGCTCTGGCACTACTCGTGAAAGTCAGTGGCAAATACGGGCATTATTTTTCAGTTGTGTTTGTGAGGGTACTCTCTGGCCCTTTAAGACTCCGGCCGCCATCTTCCTTTCTCTGTTGCTGGACCAAGGGGAATGGAAATGCTATCCTCCTCCATCACTGTCCAGACCCAATAATTTCTGGGTTCCTCGGGGGCGTAGGGAGTTCTGGAGAGACGATGTTCTCTCCGCCATCCATCTTGGGGCTGTTCTGAGCTCTCTGGAGCTCACCTGGCATGCCCCGGGTTTCCACAGGCATGAGACTGTCCCTGGGTGCTCTTGGTCTGCCCTGGAAATCTTGGGGTTCTTCTGCAGTTGAGGCCCAGGGTCCACCCCGGTGGGGCTAAGGGCCTTAGCCTGGCTCTGCGCTCAGTGCTCACTCACAGAGGGCAGGGAACCCTCTACACGGTAAGTTCCAACACATTCACTATATTGAAGAAATTCGTCCCCAGGAGAGGTCGCTAACGGAGGTAGGGAGGACGAGGTCTCTCCCCTCCAGCTCGGAGAACGCGTCTACCACCCAGTAACCAGCGGTTCTGAGGTGAATCGGCGAGTGAACAGCTCACGGAGAGTCAGACTTGTGGAAATATCAGCTTTATTCGGTGGAAATAACTGAGGTCCAATGACCCAGCTTCAGTTCCAACCCAAAAAGCCCCAAAGCCTTCCACAGACTTCTCTTTTATACATTAGAGTCAGGTACCACCCTAGGGTAGGGGCAGAAAGCCAGGTCCCACCCTAGAGTAGGGTCCAATCACTGATCAGGGTAGGATCAGGGTGGGTCCAGAAAGCCAGGTCCCACCCTAGAGTAGGGTCCAATCACTGATCAGGGTAGGATCAGGGTGGGTCCA
>PVKC010006375.1:0-31270 GCA_004027635.1 Crocidura indochinensis | reverse complement strand
TAAAAGTGGATGGGCGCTAATGTGCAGAGATGGAGGTATGGGCTACTTTTTCATACTTCCCTCTAAATTTTGCTGTGAACCCAAAACTACTCTAGAAACAGTCACAGGATTTTGCAAGCAGTAACTTTGTGGGCTCTAAATGCCATTGGCCTCTGCAGTAGAAGAGGCTTTGTTTTGAATAATCACCTCAGGTGAAAAACCCTCAGTCAGGGAATCAGGCTATGTGAATGGGGGGGAGGGAGAAGCACCCCTCAAGGGAATTTCAGCCCTGGGGAATCCACAGACGTGCTGAACCCATCCTGTTCAACTAGAAAATCACGGCAGGGAACTTGAAGGAAAAGACATACCATGTTAGCCTACTCTCCTGAGGGTGAGAGATGGAGAAAAGAAACTTAGACACATGGGTATGCCTCCCAGAGGTAAAGGCAGGCCCTAGACTTTGTCTGAAAGCTGAGATCGAATAAGTCACTTTAAGATTCATTTTGAGGGGGCCAGTCGGTGGCGCTGGAGGTAAGGTGCCTGCCTCGCTAGCCTAGGACGGACAGTGGTTCGATTTCCCGGTTTCCCATATGGTCCCCCAAGCCAGGAGCGACTTCTGAGCGCCTAGCCAGGAGTAAACCCTGAGCATCACTGGATATGGCCCAAAAACCAAAAATATATATATATTCATTTTGACTTTTGTTATGTTTTCAGTTTCTGGATCATACAAGGTATTGAATCCAGGTCAAAGGAATGCAAACACTTTGTCTCTTGGATTTTTCTTGTCCCCTATGCATTGAACACATAACTTACCCTCCAAATTTCACCCTAAGAATAATTCATGCTTGGATGTGAGTGCAGACCTTGTTACCCTATTCCCACATTAAATGGGAGGCAGTTTCACTCTATCTAGATTCTAGAGGATACGAAAGCACCCAAGAGACCTCTCTGAAATAACTACAGATTTAACACAAAGAGCTTTACACAGTCCTCATAGCCTCCTGAGAGCATGCCTATGACATGGGGTCAAATTTTGTTGCCATTTGATATAACACTGCTAGAAAACTGCACATTGGTCTTTCTACCTCCAAAGGTTTCTATGTCCTTCAAGGACATAGAAAGTTTTTCTCCCTTTTACAGTCAGCAGGGTTAATTAATGTATGGCCATGCAAAGGTTCCACGAGCAGTGGGGAGATGGATACTGCCATGAAATCCCTGCTCCCAGCCACACCTCCTGGCCCTGGAAAAAGGCAGGACTCATGTCCCGAGTTTGCACAAAGGTGATAAGGTGTCGGCCACAGTGATAGAGTTCTGCAGGGAAATGTGGAGACTGTTTCCCAGACAGACCAGGAAGTGAGCTTCGTATTAAGGTAGGAAAAAGGAAGAAAAATCAAGTGTCTTTGAAATTTGGTTTTTTGGACCTGAGCAACCATACACAGAAAGGTGCTTGTTTGTGACTGAACCCAGTTTGATCTCTGGCACTACATTCTAGAGTAACAGATTCCCTAAGCATTGTTGGCGGTGATCCCTGAGTACAGAGGCAGGAGTGATTCCTGAGCATAGCTGGTCATGACCCCCAAACAAAGTAAATAAGTACAAAAATATACATTTACCTCCCATTGAGACATTTACTTTGTTAAGTAAATGTATATTTTGTATATATACAAAATAAGTACAAAATAAAATATAATTTAGTTTCTGGGCAAGTGTGGTCCCAAATCCCGTATGCCGAGTTGCAGGTTTCTATAATATGTGAGAAAAGATGAGATGCAGAACAGGCAGACTTTCTACAGGCAGTTGAGTCACAGTTTGTCCAGAACAGGGAGGGTCTCAGTGATCTCCTTGATTGGGTGTGCAGGCACCTCCAGTGTTGCTGCAGGCATCAGAGACAAGACTCCCACTGGTATTTCTCAAACCCACTATTGTCTCTGAGTTCAGTCTTCTTTTTCTTCAACCAAGCAGGGAAGGATGAGAGGCAAAATAGCTTGGGAGACACTTTGTAAGTTCCCCCAAGATAGCAGGTAAAGTGGTGTGGCTAGCAGAGCTGTCTTTGGAGTGTGGCAGGTGACTGGACACCATTACGGTTAGCCCAGAGAAAGTAGAACTGTCCTCATCACTGGACTGTCCCATGTTCACTGTAATTCCCAGATGAGGCTGCTGACAGCATGAGGGCTACATGTGGAATGGAAAGGGGTAGACTCAGATCTTGAGTTGGATGCTTTACGGTCAGCCTAGTGGGTGAGCACTGGGATTTGTAAGGTGTGTGTGTGGCGGGGGAGGGGGGCATCTTCCCAGCTATTGCATGGGCCTCCCATTGAGACATTTACTTTGTTAAGTAAATGATGATGAAAAGTAAACTCAGCCAAGAATTTCAGGTCAAATATCAGGGCCTGGGCCCGGAGAGATAGCACAGTGGTGTTTGCCTTGTAAGCAGCCGATCCAGAACAGAAGGTGGTTGATTTGAATCCCGGTGTCCCATATGGTCCCCCGTGCCTGTCAGGAGAGATTTCTGAGCAGATAGCCAGGAGTAACCCCTGAGCACTGCAGGGAGTGGCCCAAAAACAAATATCTGGGCCTACGCTGGGGTGGGGGGACAGGAGCCGATTCTGTGAGGTCTTCCCAGATGCCAGCAGTGAGGAAATGCTCCTTCGCAGGACTTGAAGGAATCGCAAGGAAATGAAAAGGTCAGGAGAGAGGACAGGAAAAGAAGTAAAAATCTTCCTGTGAAGTATCAGGTAAATGAAGAGGCCAAAACTAATGATTTCAGTTACTACGATACTGTATTTTATTAGAAGATGGCGCTTTATCACGGACACTCAAAAGCCCAGAGAGCAATACCTGGTGCTATAATACCGCCATCACTCCACGCAGGGAGAATGAGCTATTAAACCGGGAGATGAATGTTCTGCAGTTCAGTTAACCGTATCAGTTAGAAGAGAAACAGTTATGCATGTGCTCTGGATCCTTGTCCCTCCCCAGGAGAGCTGCTCTGGCTGCCCACCACCCTCTCTTGTCTTCAAGGATCCCAACTGCTCCCCATTTCTAAGGCATTTGAAAGTTCAGGAGTAAGAAAGAGGAAAAAAACCCCAGCAAATTAAATGCAAACCAGAGATTTTTTTTTATTATTAAAACCCTAGTTGCATATGGTTCCATTGTTGCAGAGCGGGGATGTGAATACGGTGCATTCTTATGTATAACAGCCTTTGCTTCCGCGCTCATGGCAGCCTCAATAGCTCTGCGCTTCTGTTCCGCATGAATAAATATGTATAAAATGTAACACTGCAAAGAAATAAAATCCGATAACTGAAAGATACCATTTCTTAGGTTCCAGGAGCAACACGAGGCACTAGCTATTCGGATTCTTTGATATTTATGTGAGAAATCATTGAAATGATAATGTGCAATTTATTATTTTTTTCCCAGGGGCAAGTAATTCTCCACTGTGCATTTGGGCTCTAGGAGAGGCAGTGCTGGTGGTCGGCATCCTGTTTTTTTTCCTGGGTGGGTCCATGGCAGTATCTTCTTGGTGTGTGAGTGTGTGAGTGTGTGTGTGTGTGTGTGTGTGTGTGTGTGTGTGTGTGTGTGTGTGTGTGTGTTTTGGGGGCTATGCCCAGCTGTGCTCAGGAATTACTCCTGGTTCTGCACTCAGCAATCACTCTTGGTGGGGTCAAGAGACCATATGGGATGCCAGTATCGAACCTGGGTCAGCTGCATACAAGGCAAATGCCCTACCCATTGTGCCATCGCTCCAGCCCAGTGGCCGTATTTTCTTGCTTCACCATTCAGGCCATATAAACACAGCCTCTAGATCTTAGTCTTCTCTGCCTAGGGAGTCAGCCTCATTAGGAAAATAATGAGTTTAGCCTCAAAGCAGTTGTGCACAGCCTTTTCAGCTGAGGTTCATACCCCCAAAAGAGTTTCAGGCTCTCAAATTCTGACCTAGGATAGACTCTGCAGTGAGTCCCTGCCCACCAATGCGAGCTCCACCCCTTTTCCCTCGCAGCTCAGGTAATCATGTTAGAGATCATCTCAAATGTGAGCCAATTACTTAAACATTGGCACTCTGATATTCGGAACATAACCCTGGAACCCTGCCTGGGTGGAGCAGTCAATGGCGCCCACGTTCCAGCTCATTTCCCATTAACACTGCCCTGAAACCACTGAAGCTTCTTGGGGAAAATGTCTATGGTAATAGAGACAGTGCGGTACTAGAATAAGGACAGACTCTCAGACCAATGCAATTAAGCTGGCAGCCTCAAGTATGGGGGAAGTTTTGACAAAGAAGCTAAGAATATGAAGGAAGAAACACCGCTTTAGCAAATAGTGTTGGAAAAGCCAGTGGACACATGCTTTAAAAAAAAATAACCTTAAATCCCTATCTCACATCTTACACAAAAGTTAACTCAAATGGATTAAAGACCCCAATATCCAATCTGAATCTATACATTATATTGAGAAAAACAGGCAGAACCCTTCATAAAATCATACCTAGAGGTATCTAGAATGACTCAATGCCACTAGCCAAGTAAAAGAAAGCAAAGATAAAAAACAAAATGGGACTATATAAACTAAGAAGCTTCTGCACCCCAAAGGAAACAATGATCAGAATAAAAAGACATTCCATAGACTGGGAGAGAGTATTTGCCCCACTCATCTGACAAAGGGTTAATATTCAAGATATATAAAGCAATGGAGGAGGAGAAGGGAAAAGAGAGAAGATGATAATGAAGAAGAAGGTAATGATGATGTTGATGAGGAGGAAGGGAAGGGGAGAAGAAAAAGGGGAAGAAAAGAGGAAGAAGAGGAAGAAAGAAGAAAAAGAGGAAGAAATAATTAGCCCCACCCCCCAGAAAGACAGAAGAGCTGAACAGAAATTTCCTCAAAGAAGATATACATATGACCAAAAGGTATATGAAGAAATGCTCTGCATCACTTATGATCAGGGAAATGCAAAGCTCTATTCAGAAGAGAGAATTTCACTCTTATGTTCATAGCAGCTCTACTCATTATAGCCAAAATCTGAAAACAGCCCAAGTGTCCAAAAACAGATAACTGGATAAAGAAACTGTGGTATACACGCACAATATACTCAGCTATAAGAAAAGACAAAATCGGGGCCCGGGAGATAGCATGGAGGTAAGGCATTTGCCTTTCATGCAAAAGGTCATCGGTTCGAATCCCGGTGCCCCATATGGTCCCCCATGCCTGCCAGGAGCAATTTCTGAGCATGGAGCCAGGAGTAACCCCTGAGCACTGCCGGGTGTGACCCAAACCCCGCCCCCCCAAAAAAAAGAAAAGAAAAAAGAAAAGACAAAATCATGCAATTTGCCACTACACAGATAGAACAGAAAGGTACTCTGAGTAAAGAAATGGGATAGATAAAAATGATCTTTCTTCTAAACGGGAGATAAAAAAAAAACAAAATAAAGGAATAACAAGTGACAACAGAATCTGAGAAGTGGTCTACAGAACTGAGCTTACTGGAAGACAATGGGGGTTGAGGGGTGGAGGGAGTTTGGATGGGGAGACTGAGACAATGTTGGGGGAAGAGGCTACTATGGTGAAGAATGGGAGCCTGGAACATTGCATGCATAAAAAGCTTTCATTAATGGTATTGTAAATCACAGTAAAAAGGGAAAGAAAAAACAAAACACATGGAGGTGCATGCAGTCAACCTGGGTTTGATCACTGGCACCCCACATAGTTCTTTTAAATAAAAGAATGATCTAATCTTGAAGCCAGAGCCAGATGCCCTGAGCACTGGATGGTATGATCCAACCCAAGAAAAAGCTACAACAGCAACAACAAATCCATATTTACTGTCATTGCCTTCCTCCTTCCCTTTGGCTGAAATGTTCCTATGGCTTTTCCATACTTCATTTTTTTGGCCTTCAAATTCCACCTCAAACATTCTCTCTTCTGATTCTATTTCAAGGTGAGGATTCAGCTCCTGATGATGGCCTGGCATCTCTTCCAAGACAGACACTACTATATCAGGACTCTGGGCCAACACACAGACAGGGTGTGGGAAGTCCACCCAATATGGCTGCCAGATCAAAGGGAAGCATCACCCAGAAGAGATGGAATCTGACTCCTGTGGGTTCACAGAATCGTCCTTAGATCCCATTTCAGGAGAGGGTTAGTGCAAGACTGCTCTAGAGTCCTTATAAGCCACCAAGTCAGGACAGAGGCCCTGACAGTGGTGGAGGTCCTCAGGTAATGGCTGCATGCATGCACCTGCCTTTCTGGCCCTGCTCCCTTTCATCCCTGGTCACAGATTGGGGACATGTCACAAACATGCTTCACTGGTGACAATATCTGTTTAAAGTGTTGAGTTTAATCCCTGATGTGTCTAAATTAGAAATAAACTGATGAGCTGAGGCTGCTTCAGCAAAGATACATCTTGGGGGTTGGGGAACATCTGCATATATGGTGTAAAGCTAAGAGCCAGGTGTGATCAGCAAGAGGTCAAGCACATTTCTGTGGTCTTAAAGGCAAGAAAGATACACAGGCTTTGCTTTTGGGGAGAAAGAGGAGGCAAGTGTCCTAACAGTTCTCAGGATGGCCAAGTGCCACAGTCAACCGGGCTATACTCTATGGTTCCTGGGGGACCATTTGGCTCTAGCCTTGATGAGCCATTGGCTTCTCAGCTGCTATGTGACCTGGACCAGCTTCCTAACCTGACTTTCCTTGAGACAGGGACACTGACAGGACCTGCTCACACAGGCCTTATGAGGAGCTAGCAGGAATCACAGCTCCTATGTGCAGCAGAAAAATGCTACACCTGCTGCTGTCAGCTTGACTCTGCCCATAGGCATGAGGCATCTGGGTATTATAGCAAATCTTCCTGACCCTGGGTCCTTGGAATGGAACACAGCAGAGAAGCGACAAATGGTGAAACTGCTCTGTGGCATGGGATCTTCTTCCTTTTAATTTGTTGATTATATTGATGTCTGGGGACTATACCTGGCAATGTTTAGGGGCTGCTCTTAGCTCTGTGTTCAGGGATTGCTTCCAACAGAGCAGTGCTGGGGATTAGATCTCATCCTCCCATCTGCAAAGCATGTGCTTCGTCCCACTGAGCTCTCTCTGGAGGCCCTTTTTACTTTGAGAACAATAAAGCATTTTTATCTTGAGGATTGACTCAGTGGTTCAAATGCTCAAGGTGTTCCAGGGTAGAAAGAAGTAATATTTCTCCACATGTCCAGATCTCTAAGTACTGGCGGGATCTCTATTTGTTGGGATTGTTCCTGAAATTTGCCTCCTCATCATGTGGACCTGACAATTTGGAGAGAATTCAATGCCAGAAATACAACCCTAGTTCTTGTCTGGCATACAGTCTAGTCATCTGAATGATCTTCCTAGCTCAAGGTGGGGCTTTTATTTGTGTGTTTTTATTTTGGGGTCATATCCAGCAGTGCCCAGGGCTTACTCCTGATTCCATCCTCATGAATCACTCCTGGCAGGGCTTGGGGAATATATGGGGGTACAAAAGATTAAACATGGTCACATGCAAGACAAGTACCTACCTGCTATGCTCATTGCTCTGTGTGATGGATGAGAATTCTTTTGTTTTGGTTTGTTTTGGGGTCACACCTGGTGGTGCTCAGGAGTTACTCCTGGCTCTGCACTCAGAAATCACTCCTGGTAGCATGGGGGACCATATTAGATGCCAGGTTTTGAACCACTTGTTCATCTTGAGTTGGCTGCTTGCAAGGCGAATGCCCTTCTGCTGTGCTATTGCTCCAATTCCTATAAGTGAGAATTTTTAGAGTTCTTCAACGCATTCTCTGCTACCTGCATTACAACCTGTAATGTGTAATTTCTCGCTCTTTCTCAAACTCTCATTACATTTATCCAAATAAAACTCTTACAGCCAAACAGCCGAAATAGCACAAAGTCTTCAATTGTGAGAATCCAGCTGTTTGGGAGCTGGAGAGATGGTATGCAGATAAGAAGCTTGCTTTGCATGTGGCTGACCCAGAACCCATATGATCCCCTAAGCCCTACCAGGAGTTATCCCTGAGCACCACTGAGTATGCCTCAAAAACAAAACAAAACAAAAAGAATCTGACTTCCAAGCTATTTCAACTGTTCTGGCATGCAAACTTTTTTCACCCTTTCTCTATCTTCTGGATGTGCTGTGGGAGAAAAGTGAAAGAGGGGATTTTTCCTAAGAAAACTTGACAGACAGAGAAGCCACTGGAAGCTTGAAGGCCTGGTCTGAAGGCCGCCCTTTGGGGACATCACGCCTTCCAGGGTTCAGAAGCTTTTTTGGTCCTGAATTTAATCATCCAGCAACAACTGAACTGGCCCTGCAGCCACAGTGGTGATGGGTGACAGTCTACAGGACACACACAGATGGGGCATGTAGCCAACATGCCTGAAGCTTGGGGAGCTGGAGTAGTACCTCCCAATTCCTTAGAAAACCACGGGTTTCCCATGCCTATGGGCAGCTGTGACTTTCCCCCAAGACCACTCCCTTAGAAAACCATGGGTTCCCTATGCCTATGGACAGCTGTGACTTTCCTCCAAGAAACCAGGTTTCTTACAGCACACAGACCAGGAACTGCTCACAAACACTGCTCCTGAGCACCAGGGTGAGGGGTGGGGCATGGGGACCGATGCTTGCAGTAGGCGAGTCAGAGAATGATGCTGGTAGGACAGAGAAGGACTGGATCTTTATGCTCATCTGCCCATCCTTCCTGCAGGAATGGATGTCTTGACATCACTGGGAGGTGGAGAAGAGGCAACAGCCCTCATCCCAGTTCTCCAGGCTTCCTATGAAAGAAAATCTCAGGGCTCCAGAACTCTGCAGGTTGAGTGCTTGCAGGTTACTCCACTTCGGTTACCTATGACTGAGTATAGGTAACTCTGAGGATGCAGGGAGCCAGGATTGGGGCGGAGGACAGGCTGAAGGGCCTGAATAGAAGTAAAAGGAGATCTGGAAGGTCTCTATTGTATATCAAGTGAAGATCAGGTAGATGGTGAGTTGTTGCTCCATAGTGTTTGAAAGAAGACTCTAGGCCGCTCTAGAGAAGCTTCCGACTTGGGGTCACACTTTGCTTCTCTCTTCTCAACACACCAACCATGCTATCCCCTCATCATGCGACTCACTTTTAGTTTCAAGGTATCTAGGGAAAGCACATACATGCTTGGCTTCAAAGGCATCCAGAAGAGGGGCCCCAGCTGTCTCTCTGGACCTCAGGTAACAGCCCAAGAAGTAAGGGTACATCCTCTCCTCAGCCAAGGAAGCTCCAAGGAGCAGGCATAGGGAACAAACCTCAGTCTGTTCAGCACTCTCATACCACAAGTGGGCCCAGTGGCTGAAAGGACAGACAATGAGGGGTTTGACTTATCTGCTCAGTGTGGGCTTCTCTCCTCCCTGGAAGATCTCCACTGGCAGGAAAGATGCTCTACTACATATAACAGTGCCACTGGTGGGGGCTAAGCAAGAAAAGGGAACTTCGGGAGACATCGCAGGTTTTTGTGAAGTGCTTCCAGATTTCAAGACAGCCAGAAAGGATGGAGGTTCCAGCCTAGCAGAATCAACATGTACTGGGCCAACCACAGTCAGCCTGTATACCCTGCAGTCTAACACTGTTAGCTATACCCCACAGTCTAGTATTGTCAGCTGTATCCCCCGGCCTACCTCAATCAGCCTACACCTCCCAATCTAGCACAGTCAGCTCTACCCCCTGGCCTAGCACTGTCGCCTACACACCACAACCTAGCACTGTCAGTTGTACTCCCAGCTTAGCACTGTCAGTTGTATGCTGCGGCCTAGCACTGTCAGCCTACACACCTCAGCCTTGCACTGGGCCTGCATGCTCCAGACTCTCACTCAGTCCATGTGTTGTGGAGTTGCAGTCTGTTGCAGAGAGGAGATCGGACACAGCAGGGAGAGATGCCTAGCTTTCAAGGGCAATATTACTGCAAAGGCAGGGGAAGAGGTGGAAATAAGTTTGAGATGACAGAGTTCCAACTTGTCAGTGCACTAAAGAGAAACCAGAAGTGTTAGGTTATATGCCCAATCCCCCACAGCTAACATGGGGTGAGCCAGGACTGTCATCCCAGTGTCCTCACACTGCCCAGCACGGATCCAGAATAGGGACTGAGAACAGGGTCACAAAATGCTGATCACAGGCCTTGGGTGCCTATGTGCTTGTAAAACAAACTGCATGATTCAACACACATCTGCATCCACAGTGCAATTATCTCCAGGATCTCAGCATCGATACATGAAAGTTTTAATTACCAAAATAATTCATCTTCCTCCACAGAAGAAAAGAAAAATGTTTTCTGGTAGGTTTCTTCCATCAAAAAAGAAGGTAAAACTTCAATAGGACATAGAGGGGTGCATTGCCTTTGCACAAAGGGGAGGGTAAATACCATTTGAATGCTCCCAAAACTAATACTGTCTTGATGTCTGCACGAGCTTCAGGTTAGCACTCATAACCTTGGCTTGGCTGAGAGAGCAGATGGCAATGAGGAGGAGACACCCCCCCCCCGCCCCCGCAAAGATAGCCCTGGAAGACACAAAGGGGGAAAAGCCAGGCACATGAGGACTTGCAGAGAGCAGTTGAGGATAGAGCCTCAGCTCCACCAGTTAGTGGGTACTGTGCCCAGGGCACTTGGTTTTCTGTCTCTCTGGAACCATGTGCTTTGCACCAGGTGGGAGAATTGGTGACAGGTAATCACCTCTGATTAGGCTCTGAGAGGCTCCAGAGATGAAAGGATGATAATCCTCATTGGTGAGTGTATTAAAGGGAGACTAGCTACCTATAGGCTGATGCTAGCTGAGCCCTGAGTGCCCTGTGGGATGGCCACTTCCTTACTCCCTGTGGATTTACTCAGTTATCTGGCACTGGTTTCCCCCCCCCCCCTCAACCCCCCTACATCTCAGCTCCTCTAGGTCTCTCCTGTGCAGGGCCATCCTTCATCTGTCCTTTCAGTGGAGTCCCATCTCCATGGGAAGGCCTTATTCATGCCCTACAGCTGGCTCACTGTCCCACTGTCCACTGTCAACTGAGGGCTGCAGAATCCTGTCTTTCATCTGTGTCCTGATGTCAGGAACTTGGGGCTCACTGACCTCAGGGTGACTCCCCTTTGGGCTGGTTAGTTTGCTCTCTGCAGAACTCAAATGCTTTCTGTACTCTCACTCACTACCCGGAGTTCAGCTCTTTAGCTACCTCCTGTATCTGCTTAATGTTCTAGCCCAAACCCCAGGTGAAGCAATAGATAACAAAGGACTGTCCCTACAACAGCAGCCACTGAAGCTCCTCAGTGGAGCCTATGCAAAGCCTGTGTGCCTGCCCTTTCCCTCCTATAGCCCATCCCAAAGGCTCCACCCACCAGTCCTGCTCCGCCTCCTGGCCGGCCTCCTCATAGGGCCCTCCCTATGTGCCCTGATGGCCCCATACTGGGGTCTGGAAAGTCAAGATTTCTCCTGTTTCCAGGGATCTAGAACAATAGGACTTCTGCCTTTACAACAATCATTTCTCTATTTGTCTTCAAATAAATTCACTCTTCTGATGTGAAGGGCCCACACTGCCTGCAACATGGACACAGCTCTTAGAGACAGACAAGGTGTCATTTTTTTCAAGTTGAGACTGGCCTGACCAATGTTTAAACTCTGTCACCACTGTTGCTCCGTGGTTTCCCCTCAACATTCCCAAATTCCCCGCCCAAGCTGGCTGCTCAGAAGCTGATGCCAGCAACCCCGTGTGCCCCTGAAGGATTGCATCCAGCTCTCTTCCTGCACCTTCTCCAGGGAGGGTTGTATCTGCACACCTAAAAAAAAAATGTTGAGCCAAATATGGCACAAAATTAGTTCCTTCGACAGAAAAATTTGCTCCTGAAACACACTGCCAACCTGCTAATGAGTCGTCTTGAACCTTGCGCGTGTTACCTCTAATTTTGCAGGCTGCTAGGATTTGAGTTCTGTGGACAGCCTCACATTTGGTTTGGAATTACAGGCTGAATTGCTGCTCACTCCTATTATTGTGCTGTCAATCTTGTATTAGCACATTATAATATGGTACACTGAATGCATCTGCTCTGTGTATCACAGGCCTCACTGTCATTTGTTGAATCATTTTGTCTTATATGATTGTTAAGCAATTATTTCATCTCAGGCGGCTCAAACTCTGATGACTGTATATTATTTATGGGCAATACACAAAGGGGAAAACTCCCCCATTAGTTGGTTTCGTGGACTCAGCTCTGGTGTTACAAATGTGCCTGGTGAGGAGTCAAGTTTCTCTGATACTTGGCCTTGTTCTTCTCTGGCACCTGAGAAGAAAGCAGGCAAGGGGCTGAGAAGACCTTTGTGAAGAGTTAGGGGGATTGGGGTGATGGCACTGTGTGAACAACATCCCTGTCTTCTCTTGCTGCCAGGCTGTGCAGTTTGCACTCTCAGACCACACTTGAGGGGCGCTTCTTTCAAATGATAACGAGAGGCACCATTCTGCATCTGGGCAGAAGATTGAAGGCTGAAGTCTTCTTGCTCTGTTATGAAAAACTCCTAATTACTATGACAAGAAAGAATGGGGAGTTGCTAACGTTACCTGGCAGAGCTTGGAGTTGCTGCCAAGGAGGTGGCATGTCCTTGTCTGCCAGTCCCTGACAAGGCAAACCCATGAACATTCCTGTCCCAGAGAAATGGGGATGACACAGGAGCACATGGGGGTCATTCCAGATGGGAGGTGGGTCCAGGAGGAGCCAATCTGGGCAGGGATTGAGAATGGTGGGGAGGGGTTTGGAGCAGTACAGCAGCTCCTACTCTCTGGCTTCTTATCTCCCCCCACTCTCCCAGGCCTGTTCTCAGTTCTCTCCACCATCTGACCAACTCCAAAGCCTCCCAGATCCTCACCATCATCTGGTTGCATTTCCCAGGTGGAACTTCAGCCTCATATCTTGGCTCACTGGCTCACCCTTTTTTGTCCTCTAGCCCTGCCTGTGGCCCCAGCTCCTGTCATTGAGGACACAGCAGGCCCTCAGATAGCATCTTTTATTCACTATCATTTTGTTTGAATGTCAATGACAACAGAGCCCATCCTAGCTGACTTTGAAGGAAACACACCAAGTAAGCATCATGCAAGGGCCTTGGGTGGGGTTGGGAGGTAGCCTGCCCAAGAGGACCAGAAAAGAGTTCTTACTGGGGTGCAGGCTACTCGCTTCTGCAAAATCCCACCCCATGCCTGGCCCTCCCAAGTCTTTGGAGCCTTCACTGTCACATAATTAGCAGTAACTCTACTGGGCATGTTGTCAGCATAGCCTTTTGGAAAGGGAGATTTAGTTTCTGTATAGTTGTTAGTAGACACTGAGACAACAGTCACTATCTTTGTTTGATGCTACCCAACCAACAAGAGCTCTAAGATACCAAGACCACATGAACCGAGCACTTTACAGCATCCAATACTCTATGGGGGAGGGGTTATTCTCAGAGGAAACTGAGGTTCAGTGTGCAGGATTCCCTGGAGAACACAGGACTGACCAGAATTGAGACTTGGTTCTGGCTGACTCCAGCATCCTCCAGATCTCTCTGGGCTCAAATACAGGGTAGCACTGGGATGAAACCTGAGATAAAACTGGGGCTCAGTTATGCACTGGACAGTCCCTGTTCCTTTTTTTTAAATATTTTATTTTATTTAAACACCTTGATTACAGACATGATTGTGTTTGGGTTTCAGTCATGTAAAGAACACCACCCATCACTAGTGCAACATTCCCATCACCATTGTCCCAAATCTCCCTCCTCACCACCCAACCTCTGCCTGTACTCTAGTCAGGCTTTCCATTTCCCTCATACATTCTCATTATTAGGACAGTTCAGAATGTAGTTATTTCTCTAACTAAACTCATCACTCTTTGTGGTAAGCTTCATGAGGTGAGCTGGAACTTCCAGCTCTTTTCTATTTTGTGTCTTAAAATTATTATTGCAAGAGTGTCTTTCATTTTTCTTAAAAATCCATAGATGAGTGAGACCATTTTGCATTTTTCTCTCTCTCTGACTTATTTCACTGAGCATGATAGATTCCATGTACATCCATGTGTAGGAAAATTTCATGACTTCATCTCTCCTGACAGCTGCATAATATTCCATTGTGTATATGTACTACACTTTCTTTAGCCATTCGTCTGTTGAAGGGCATCTTGGTTGTTTCCAGAGTCTTGCTATGGTAAATAGTGCTGCGATGAATATAGGTATAAGGAAGGGATTTTTGTATTGTATTTTTGTGTTCCTAGGGTATATTCCTAGGAGTGGTGTAGCTGGATTGTATGGGAGCTTGATTTTCAGTTTTTGGAAGAATCTCTATATCGCTCTCCATAAAGGTTGAACTACACGGCATTCCCACCAGCAGTGGATAAGAGTTCCTTTCTCTCCACATCCCCGCCAACACGGTTTGTTCTCATTCTTTGTGATGTGTGCCAATCTCTGTGGTATGAGGTGGTACCTCATAGTTGTTTTGATTTGCATTTCCCTGATGATTAGTGATGTGGAGCATTTTTTCATGTGTCTTTTGGCCATTTGTATTTCTTCTTTGTCAAAGTGTCTGTCCATTTCTTCTCCCCATTTTTTGATGGGATTAGATGTTTTTTCTTGTAAAGTTCTGTCAGTGCCTTGTATATTTTGGAGATTAGCCCCCTGTTTCTTTTTTTTGTTTGTTTGTTTTTGTTGTTGTTTTTTTTGGGGGGGTCACACCCGGCAGCGCTCAGGGGTTACTCCTGGCTGTCTGCTCAGAAATTGCTCCTGGCAGGCACGGAGGACCATATAGGGCACCGGGATTCGAACCGATGACCTTCTGCATGAAAGGCAAACACCTTACCTCCATGCTATCTCCCGGGCCCCATCCCCGTTTCTTAAAGCTGACACTTGTCTTTTTGCCAAACCAAAGTTGCTGAACTCTTCACCCTTATGGTGGAAACAGACCATGGAGACCTTGATCTGGGGCAGTGTGTGAGTCAGGGTCTGGAGGGTCAGTACCTTCTCTGCAGGCTCTGTCCATTGGCTCTAGACATGAAGCCTCTGGTCCTCCAGAGAAGGTAGTGGCTACCTCAGGATGTGAGTGTGGAGACACCTGGTGTTGAGGCTGCCCCGTGTGTTGATTCTTGGGTCACTCAAAAAATCTTTTTGGCCATCTTGCATGGAATTGATTTATTTAGCCCTTTGGGGGTAAAGGAAGGAGGCTACAGTTGTCAATTAATCACCACTCACCATTTATCTATCCTTTCTTCACCTAGGAAGCCCTTACTAGACAAATAACTCCCTCTGCAGCAATTAACTCTTGGCTAAGTGCCACTCAGATTATTTCTATACCTACAGACAGACAGATGCCATCAGACGAAGTCACCACCCTGGGCTTCTGTGCATGCCTGGCTGTGTGTATGAGAAATTATCAAGGGTTTCCTGATTATTTATCTAGTTTCCCTACCCCCTTGCTGCCTACAAGTGGGCACACACCAGCAACTGGTAAAAAAAAAAAAAAAAACCTGCCCCTCAGGGACCAGGGAGTTAGTACAATGGTAAAGTGCTTGCCTTGCATGCAGCCAAGCCCTGTTTCATCACAACATGTGGTCCCCTGGGCTTTGTCAAGTCACCTTTGAGCACAGAGCCAGGAGTAAGCTCTGAGTGTCAGCAGGTGTGGCCCAAAGAGAGAGAGGGGGTGGGAGAGGGGGAGAGAGAGAGAGGGAGAGGTAACTCAGTGCAGCCTAGAGCTGCTCAGAGCTAACCTTTCATTTCTCAGTATCTGGTTACCCTGACTACAGGGGCTGGCACTCCGGGACCTTGAAGGTTCCTTAAGTTTCCTGAGCTTAGACTTTCTCTTTACACTATAGCTGGAAACAATGTCTGTGTCAGGGCCTATGAAGGTCACATACAATCATGGGAATCCAGCATTCAGTCCTTTTGAGTCCTGAGGTCTTCTTATGTCAAGACTAAGACAGGGGCAGTGGGAGAGGTGTGGCCCCCAACAAGGCAAGGTTGCAGGTTCCCAACAGCCTTTCTGCCCAGAGTAATGTCAGTGAGGGGCACCCTTTCTGGGTACTTTGGACAGAGCAGGTAATGGCACTATCAGTGTGGCAGGCTCTTAGGGGAGAGGCTAGAAGTTATAGGGAAGTTGGAGGGGCCAGACACCACCCCAGAAGGTAAGAGAGTAAAGTTGGTATGCGTTTTGGGAGGTGGGTAATAGTCTAAATGACATATGACATATTTTCTGACCCAGATCCTATGAATTATACTTTCTTCTTTTGGGGGTGTGTACTCCCAAACAATACTCAGGAAGCCCTGGCAGCTGACTCCACTATCTATTCATGACCAACTGGATCAGCAATTAAATGAACGAGAGATTAATGAAATTTATAAAATTAAATTGATCAAAATTAAGTCGATGCTGTTGAGCTCTGTGGTTCAGGGGATACCTGGGTTACCCTAGGACCAGGTACATGCCAGACATGTGTTCAAACCACCATGCTATCTCTAACCCTTCTCAATATTGAATCCTCCCAACATGCCATGTTGAGGAAATTCCTAATGCATCTTATTTTATTTTAGTTAAGTTTAGTTTTTAGGTCACACCCAGCTATGCCCAGGACTTACTTGATTATATGTTCAGGTATCATTCAGGCCTGTGTTGCTCAGAGAATTATACGAAGGATACTGAGGACCAAATCCAGATTGGCCTCATACAAAGCTAGTGTCCTGCCTGCCCAATATACTATCTTCTTGGCCCCACCTAATGCATTTTGATAATCCTTTGCCACATGAAGCTTTTCCAAACAAGGTTTTCTGCTTCAAACAATCAGTGTCTCACTCCTGAAAAACACCCTCTAAAATGTAGAGTCTAAATCATCTCTCAGTCTGTGGTTTCCATACTAAGACAGGGCTGTGGGCTACTGACAATACAGAAGGGGCCAGAGTGCTCACACTGGCAGCATTGACCCTGACATCTGAACAGTCTTTGCCATGAGGCGCCTTTTTAGGACAGGAGTTCCTGGGGACAGGCCACCTTGATGTACTCGGTGCTCACTTCAATAAGGATGAGACAGGCAATGTGCGCTCCAAAGCCGGCAGCTGGGGCACTAGGCTCCATATCCCTCAGGCACAGCCTTCTCAGTGGTCTCTCAGACTGACCACAGGTGCTGCCCCTTTTTCTATACCTCTCCCACAAGGACTTCACACTTCCCTGCAGGCACATCTTCTAAACCACATTTCCATGACGTTTTAGAGCCAGGAACTTTGCTGGTTTTCCCTTCAACTCTCAGTCTCTACCCACCACCAGGAGCTCACCATGGCCACACACTTCCTGCCAATTGGGTTATTTTCACACTTTACTCCTGCACACAATTGGGACTCTTCCTGCTGCCTGTAGGGCCAGGCACAGCTCTGCCCACCATCCTCAGCCTTGTGCCCACTGTCTGAGGACTTTCCTGTCTCCCTAAGGCCCAGTTCGCAGCCCTCACTCCTATGAAGCTTTTCCAGACTCTGCCTCCATGGCCGGCTCTTCCTCTCACTGCCACTTCAACGCTTCTGTGCCTGCAACTTAACCACCAGAAGCACCTCTGACCTTTTCTCCAGAAGTGCAGAGACCTAGGGCCATCCTGACTCCCCATGCTAGACCAGCTGGTTCAGTCCATTTCTGCATCTCTACAGCATGGCTTACACGGCCCACCTTCCAGCTACCTGACACTGCTTGAAATGATGAAGAGTCCAAAGAGCTGGGTTTGACTTTTGTCTACCTGAGTCTGAACAGCTACAAGGTAAGGATCATTGATTTATCAGTCACATTGTCTGTAACAAGGGTTTGGGGAAAAGAAGAGACTTTTCTTTTCCTGGAGGAGGGAGAGACAGGCCATGTGAACACATGGAGTCCCTCAAAACCAAGAACCACACAGATGGGTTGAGAGGAAAAATCCTCATCTCCACCTCTTGAAAGTAATGCCCGACTCCTCCTGTCTATCTAGAGGCCCAGGGAACTTGGTTTGGGTGACTGAAGGTGGGAGAGAAGAGGCAAGGTAAGATAAGTCTAAGGAAGTCATCAAAACCCAGTCAGATGAGCAGAACCCTAAGAAAAGGAGGTAAAAGGTAACGCCGTAAATTATAGCTTAAAAGCCTCGTTTTGGGTAAATTGCTTTTTAACAAGCAGACAAGTTCTATCAATAGCATCTACCGTATGTTTTTATAAAGTGCAGAAATATGTTTTTAAAAGGCCAGTAAATAAAGTTCCTATCGATTTGAACTCAAGTGTAATCTGTTTTTCTGTCTGCCACCAACACTGGTAATAAAGCAGAATCATGTAATACGGCATTTCAGCTAATGTGACTATACATCACTGCAGGAGCGCCCTGCTCTGCAGCCATCTATCATCTTCCATTGGTATTGCTTAGCTGCGGAATTTATAAACTTGCTCCAAATTGATGCAATGTTCAATTTTCTTTTCCAATTTATTTTTGGTTGAGCCAAGCAATATTGAGGTCTCCAAGAAAGCCGCTGAGCACTACCAGATGTTACCTCAAAGACCTCACATTGCTGGGGAGGAGCAAGGAAAGGGATAGAGGCCCTGGAGGCAGACACCAGAGAGGAGAGGCACCCAGTAACTTGTGCTCTGTAGTTTCACAACCGACTCCTCATCTTGTTTCCTACTATTGGTTCACTTCTAGTCTCATGTCATGGCTCCCTATTGACGTGACTTTCACCTGTGGTTCCTGAGAAGAACCTGGGGCCCACAGATTGCCAAAAGGTTGGTGGTGGCTTCTCTGGAGTAGTAGTGGCTGAAGATGATCAGTCTGCAGGAGAGGCAGGAGAAGGTCCAGTGGGGAAGCTGCATCGGGTCCCACTCATGCTGGAGAGATGACTCAGGAGGTGTGGGTGGCTCCTGCGACTGTGTTTTTCTTTTTCTCTTCTCTTTTTGTTTTGTTTTGTTGGGCCACACCCAGCAGCACTCAAGACTTACTCCTGGCTCTGCACTTAGGGATTATTCTGGTGGGACCATATGGGGTGCTAGGATCGAATCTGGATCAGCATGTGCAAGACAAGCACACTGCCTACTGCTCCATCTCTCTTGATTCAGACTGACTGTACATTTCTAACCAGCTGCCTGGGTACTGTCACTCCCAATCTGTAAGCACTCGTGGAGCCACAGAGACAAAGCAGGAGCAGCTCCTGAACCAAGGGTATGAAAATGCCAGCACAGCAGTCTGGGTGAAGGGATGGGGCCTTTTGCCTGTGTGATACCTCATCTGCTTTCTTCTGAATCCTTCACCTCCCTTCAATGAAACCCAAGTGACGAATGTATGAAATGCTCATTTTGTCCCCTTGTTTCAGTGCGAATCTTTTGCCATCTAGAGGGAAAATATCTCTGGGAAACAAAATGTTGTATGTGGGAATGATAGTATAGCAAAGCATGATTTTATATGTGTGTAGCATATAGCATCTAGCACACACAGGAAATTTCATATGTAGACTTCCGTGGTACAGAGGCAAACATTAGAGTACTCCTTGAACAGCAGTCTCCGGAAGTGCTAAGGTCCTTGGTAAACTCCAACTAGGTAGACCTGTCACACCGCCAAGGAAGGCAAATTTAGGATTGTAACCAAGTCTTACCTGATCTGCCATCTTTCTAACACACATCATGCCTCTTTCACATCTTAAGAAAGGGGGGCCTGGAGAGATAGCACTGCGGCGTTTGCCTTGCAAGCAGCCGATCCAGGACCAAAGGTGGTTGGTTTGAATCCCAGTGTCCCATATGGTCCCCCGTGCCTGCCAGGAGCTATTTCTGAGCAGACAGCCAGGAGTAACCCCTGGGCACAGCCGGGTGTGGCCCAAAAACAAAAACAAAAACAAAAAAAAAAAAAAAAGGAAGGAAGGAAGAAAGAAGATAGGGGCCAGAGAGAAAGTACAGAAATACGGGGCTTGGCTTGCATGTAGTTTGTTGGCCTGGGATCAATTATTTGTACTCACATTTGGTCCTCCAAGAACTGCCAGGAGTGACCCCTGAGCAAGAGCCAGGAATCAGCCCTGAGCACTCCTGGGTGTCCCCCCCCCCAAAAAAAAGAAAAGATAAGAAAAACTAAAAGCCATAATTCAGTTGATTTATGAGAAATGAAAATTTAGCATTCAATCTACTTAATGCTAAAATATTTGCCAGATGGCACTGGGTTTATAACTCAGTGGCCCAAAGTGGTCTTGGTGAATGTAAGGTCATGAGGATGATACCCAGAGTTGCCCACCCATGTCCGATGTAGTCCCAAGGCCATGTTGTCTATGTTCCCCTTGCATGAAATCTTTGTGTGTGAGTAGTGTAGAGAGAGACTGTGAACCCCAGTAGCCATATGTGTGGTGTCTGGGGTGCACTGCAACTCAGTGCTCAAGAACAAGACCCAGATGTGGAAGCCACCTGTGAGCACCAAGGCCAGGCACATGTGACAGTCTTCATCGCAAGAATAGCCATGAAGGGAATGGAACAGTAAATGAAATATCTGAACATTTTCTCAGTAATATCTTTTCTGGATTGTTTTTAATTGGCATGTTTGTTATATTTTTAAATATATAATGTTTATATAATTTTAAATTATGAAGCAAAGGATTAACTAACTAAATATATGCTATTAATTTAACAGATTAACATTGGTATTGATTTAGTATTTATAGTAGTATTAGGAATTAAGTAGTCATTAATAGTAGCATTAAGTTCATTCATGATAATGAGACCACAGAATTCATTTATTATTATTTTTTGGCTTCTTTATAGTCATTCCTTTTGTTTGTTTGTTTGTTTGTTTTGGGGCTATATTTCATGGTATTCAGAAATTACTCCTGATTTTGTGCTCAGAAATTATTCCTGGCAAGCTTGAGGAACCATATGGGATGCCAGGGGTTGAAGTTGGGTGTGTCACATGCAAGGAAAGCACCTTACATGCTGTGCTATTGCTCTGGCTCCACTCTTTTTTCTTCTTAAATTTTTTATGGAGAGAACCATGGTTTATAAAGTTATTAAGTTTTAGGCATATACTATTTCAACACCCATCTCATACCCAATCAGCCTTCCCTAATCCCTGACTGCCACCTTGGCAGACACATTAAAGTTTAGTGGTTTCTAATACTCTGTTGCTATTGAGCGGCCTCCCTTCCTCCACCTCCCTTCATCGCATACACGTGCTTGCTACCATACTCGGTTTCTGAGATGTCCCCACTCAAAGACATTTCCTGATATGAGACTGCTGGGAGCAGTTTTGAAGACTTCAGAGGCCAAATCACAGACCAAAGTTGTGTCCCAGACTTAACACTCCCTCGACTATTTCTAACTCTAAACTCTGTTTAGAGTTCATGTTAGAGCCAAGTTACCGGGATTGCTGGACTTGTTCCCTTGGCCCCCATATACACCAATAATACCTTGTGGCACTGTCCCCCTGTTGCATAGGCACATTTAATGGGAAAATATTACATATGCAAACAAGTTCTTATCTAATAGAGATAGGAACACAAATTTTGTAATGCAGTGGGGCCTAACACCCTGAACATGGTCATAATGAATTGGCTCAGGCCTCATAAAAACGGGCATTGCCCATACACCCCTGAACTATGGATACCATCTACGGAAACAACCACAATTGTCTATAACATCACCAGGAAACAAACAGAAGTTACCCTATCATTTCCCTGGCATTGACTTACTCCAAAGAGGGTTCTCTTAACAACCAGACGACTTAGCAACAGCAACAACCTGCTTGCAGGGTAGGGCTTTCCGCATTGCCGGCTAATGGTGAGTTGAAATTAGAGGATGCTCAACATCATCCTGACTTCAATGAAGAAGGTGCACAGAAGCCAGAATCTTTAACTACAGAAACTTGACACCAACAAGAGCAAATCTGCGAAAAAATTTTACTGGGACCACAGACAATGAATCAGGGGTTGGACAACCTAGTATGTCTGGAGCCCAGAGTAGGTCATCTGCCAGAAAGTTTCAGGGGTAAGATCTCCTTGTATTTAGGTCAAGGATTTTCCATTCCTTATCCCCCATATCTTGCTGGGCCTATGCAAACAACAATTGCCACTCACACCGTTTTTACTGCACTTATTTTTTAAACTCATCCTTTAAAAAAAAAGAGCTTAGTAAACTTTCTGCCAGTGCTTTTAATGAGTTCATTGGTGATTCAATAATTTTCAAAAATATACTTGCTACTAAAAATTTTCTTTCCTATCTCTCCCATATCTTTAGTTTTTTTTTTCAATTTTCTATTTTTTCAATCATGATGCTTTTGGTCTTCCTAAAACAATTGTATTGTGATCAGTTATGTCAATTATGTGATGCATTTTCTTCAATAAATAAAAATATTAAAAAAATAAAGTTCAGTGGTTTCAGCTCAGATCTCATGTTTTCAGTGTTGTTGAGTCAGTGCTCTGGATATATAGCTATACTTTCTCCCACATGTTCAGTACAGAAAAAGTTCAAGCACCTGATCCTCATTACTTCCTTTTAATGTCTTCTTCCTTCTTGCCTTACTTTCTTTTCTTCCCTATCCTTTTCCCCCATAGTCTGCAGGGTCAAGTGGATCTAGGATCCCTTTACTACATTACATTTCCTAATACTACTATTTTATGTACTACAGAAAAGTGAGATCATCCTGTGTTTGTTTTTCTTTTTCTGGCTTACTTAACTCAACCTATCTTCTAGTTCCAAACATGTTGCAAAAAACTGCATGGTTTTACCATCCCTTTTATCTTATTGTAGCTGCATAATATTCCATTGTTTATCACATCTTCATAATCCATTCCTCTGTGATTGGACACCTAGGTTGATTCCATATCTTGGCTATATACTCATTGTAGCAATAAATAATGGTGTACATTATTAATTTAAGTCCCAGGGATAGATACCCGAAAGTGGAATTGCTAAATCATATGGCAGCTTAAGTCTAAGTTTACTGAGGCTTCTCCATATTGTACTCCACAGATTTGAACCAGACAACGTTCCCACCAGCAGTAAATGAGAGTTTCTTTTGCACTACATCCTCACAAGCAGATTGTTCCTACCAGTTTTGACATGTGCCATTCTCACTGGTGAGATGACATCACATTGTTGTCTTGATTTGGATTTCCCTAATGATAAGTGATGCTAAACACTATTTCATGTGCCTGTTGATGATACTTCCCCTGAGAAGTGTCAGTTCACTTTCCCTCCCAACTTTTTGATAGAATTTTTGAATTTTTTGTTGATCTTTGTTAATATTTTACATATCTGGATATTATCTGAAGTATTGTATATAATATTTTGCATAGTATATGAAAATTCATATTATATTGAATGCATCTAATATTTTTCCTATTCAATTAGCTGCTTTTTAATTCTAGCCTGTATTTCTTGATAGGAAGAAACTCTCTTATTTGATGTAGCTCCATTTGTTTACTTTTGATTCTGTTGCTTTGCCAGTGGTTTCAGATCATTGAAGATACCTTAGAGCATTCTGCCTATACTTTTTTCAAGATATTTAATAGTTTCTGGTCAGATCTCTAGGCCTTTGATACACTTTTAATTGACTTTTGTGTGAAGTGTGAGATGTGAATTGAGTTTTGATTTCTTACACATAATCATCCAGTTTTCCCAATACCATTTGCTTAAAAGGCTTTCTCCATTTCATGTTCTAAGCTCCTTTATCAAAAATTAACTGTGCATGTATTTGGCGTTCTTGAGATGTGTATTTAGGTTGTTTAGATTTGAGCTTTTTCTTCTTCCTTGATACACCACTGCATTGCTATGATTTCCCCCATAGCATAGATTTTTCTGTATCCCATAGATCCTTAGTTTGTATCTTCACTATCATTAGTTTCAAGGAATCTTTTTCTTTCTTCCTTGACTTACTCTTTGATCCAGCTGCTGTTTAGCAGTGTTTTGTTCAACTTCCACATGTTGAAAGTTTTCTCTATCCTCTTTTTGTGACAAATTTCTACTTTCATGGTATTAAGGTCTGAGAAGGTACTTTGTACAATTCCTGTATTTGTAAATTTATATATGTTTGAATTATGTGCTAATAAGAGATGTATCCTGGAGAGTGTTCCATATGCACTAGAAAAGAATGTATATTCTTGTTTTGGGGGATGAAGAGCCATGTATGGGGGATGAAGAGCCATGTATAAGCCCAACAATTCCAGTTCCTTTAGCTCCTCACTTAGATCTCTTGTCTCTGCTGATATTCCATTTGGTTTATCTGTCTAGAAGTGAGAGTGGAGTATTGAAATCTCCTACTACTATTGTATTTTGGCAGTCAGTTTGTTTAGGCTTATTAGCAGAAGTTTTATGAACTTTGCTGGGCCTCAATTTGGTATATAAAAGTTTACAACTATAATTAATATTTATTGATATATTATTCCCCAATATGTAGTTTCCATCACTGTCTCTAATTACCTTCTTTATATTGAATGCTATTCAGGCTAATTAAGTATAGTTGTCCCAACTTTTGCTTTAGTTTTTCTTCTATCAGTGGTTTGCCCCATTATTTTCAGTTGGATCCCTCCTGTGATGCTATTCCTGAATTGCCTGGCAGACAGAACTCCATGGAGCAACTGTTTTAGGGGACCCCATTGAGAAATTAATTTCAGAGTGCTCCTTCCGATGAAAGTTTTAGAGATACCACTGCAAGGATAGGAAAGACAGCACAAAGAGAGACACCATCTCCTCATAATCAGTGATTACTCTCAGGTTTGACTCTGGGCCATTCCTCCTCTGTTAAGTTTGAGTTAAGCTTCAGTTAAGAGAGATTACATGTTACTTTTACTGCCTACTGTGTTGTTCCTGAAACATTACCAAGCCCCAGTGTTTATGCTTAACTTCTCCCCGCTGTCTCACTCCCCCACTCCCAGCCTGACTATGCTTCTGCTATGTCTGTGGCCCTGCCACCCTGCACATATCCTAGTTCCTCTTGTCTAATATTAAAACATTGTTGGAATGAAATAAAATGTTTCTGGTCATCAGCCTGGGACCTGTTCTTTCCAAGTCATCAGCTGGAGGAATATGTTTGGTCCTGAACGGAAGGGGAAGATGGAAGTTGACTCTTGTAGGCTGACTGGGTGACATAGTCTTCCATTCTTCCACTATGAATCTCTATTTATCCTTTAGGCAGCAGATAGATGGATTTTATTTCCTGATCCATCCAGCTATTCTATGCCCTTTTATAGGGAAGTGTCGTTCATTGACATTGGGAGAGATTAATAGGAATATATTGTCATTTTTGTGTGTGTATGTGCAATCTAGCTGTTTTTGCAAGTATGATTTTTATAGGTATACTTTCAATAATTCTTGGAAGAATGGTTTAGTTGTTGCAAATGCTGCTGGTTCTTGTTTGTCTAAAATGGTTCTTATTCCACCCTGAAATCTAAAGGATAGCTTTGCAGAGTAGGAGACTCTAGGCAAGAAATTTTTTCCACTCAATAATTTGAATATGTCATTCAATTATTTCTTGGCTTGTGAGATATCATATAGAAGGTCTATTCCTATTCTTACTTTGTTTCCCTTTTATTTGAGGTTTTTTCATCTCTTGCTGCTTCAAGTATTTTGTCTTTGTCTTTCAATTTTACCATTTTGCTTAGGTGTGTCTTGATGTTGTTTTGTTTGAGTTTATTTTGTTTGGTATTCTTAGACCTCTTGAATCTGTGCAGGAGCTTCTCTCCAGAGATCAGGAAAATTCTCAGTGGTTATTTCTTTTTCCAGCCTTTATTTCTTTTTCCCTTTTTCCTCTCCTTCTGATACTCCTATGATTCAAAAAGTATTCCTCTTACTATTATCTATACAAATCTTACATTCTCTTTTATTTGTTTATCTCTTTTGCCACTTCATTCTTGGTGATGAACAGTATTTTGTTTTCAATACCACCCACCAATACAGTTTTCTGCATGTTGAATTCTGCTGTTATGTCTGGGTATTTTTTTAACTCAAGTTTCATTTGCATAAACTCTTTGATACCCTGAATCTTTCAGTTGGTTGAATTGTTCTTCCAATGATTACCTTATTTCCCTAGCTATTGCTTTAAGCTCCTCATTGGAAAGGTTTGAGGCTTTATTTGAGCTTGATTTGATAGGATTAGTGTCCCAGTCTGTCTACCAGAGAATGTGAATTTCTTTGCTTCTTCATTGATTTTAAAGATTTGTGATATGTTTAAAGATCTGTGATTTCAGCTTCAGATTGCCAATTGTCTGAGACCTGAACTGTTACTTTATATTTCAGCAAACTGTTTGCCAATCTAATAATATCAGTGCTAATAATATGCTATTTCGGTGTTCATATAGGTGGATAACTAATGATCCCATTGTATAAAGGGCAACTTTATAGGTATTTGAGGCAAGATATCAAAACCAGAAAACACTTGGGGTTAATGATGAGGAAGGGATGAAGTTGTTGTGTGAATGTGTCCATGAAGTCTTAGGTTCAAGGGGTAGGCAGCAAATGGGGGCCTCCAAGTGAAGGGATAAGTGGTACAGTGCATGGGGACAGTGGGGTGGGTAGGGATCAGAGCTCTTGACACACCTAGATGACAAATGAAGCTGGTGTACCCAACCTAGACATTTGTAAAACTGACATTTTTTTAATTGAGTCACCATGAATTACAAAGCTACAAAGATATTTATGATTGAGTTTCAGGTAGACATTGTTCCCACACCCATCCCTTCACCAGTGTCCACTACCCTCCATCAATGTTCCCAGTTTCCCCCTAAACCACCTTTGTGATAGGCACATATCCCCTCTATGATTGTTCTAATTCTCTCTTCCCTAACTTGTCCACCTCACCCCCACCCCAGTGGCAAGCTTCTTACTGATAAAATACTTCTTCTGCTCTTTGTTTCTATTGCCTTTGAACATTTAGTTTTCCCAAACGTTTATTTATATCCCACATCTGAGAGATGTCATTTTAAGTCTGTTCTTTTTCCTTTGACTTAGTTCACTCAACCTGATATTCTCCAAATCTATCCATATTGCAACAGATTGCATGACTTTATCTTTTTTACAGCTGAATAGTATTCCATTGTGAATATATCTGCCATAATTTCTTTATCAACTCATCTGTACATGAGCATTTGGGTTGTTTCCAGATTCTGGCTATTGTTAATAGTGCTGCAATGAACATAGGAACACAGATATCTTTTCTGTATTGTCTTTTTGGGCTTTAGGGTGGAATTTCTGGGTCATATGCAAGCTCAATTTCTAGTTTTTTGAGAAACATCCATATTGACTTCCAAAAAAGGCTGGACCAGTCAACATTCCCACCAGCAGTGAATGAGGGTTCCTATTCCCCACAGCCTCACCAACACTGGCATTTTAACTCCAGTCACACTTCACATGTTCTTTTTTGTGACTGGTTAATTTTCCTTGGCATACTATTCTCATGTGTTGTAGTAGTGTCAAAATGTCCTTCCTTCTTGAGGCTGAATAATATTCCATTGTCTAAACAGACAACATTTTATCCATTCTTCTGCCAGTGTATACTTGAATTATTACACCTTTTGGCTATTGTGACTAATACTAGTAAATTATATAAGAATATATTTGCTGGGGTCCGGGAGATAGCATGGAGGTAAGGCGTTTGCCTTTCATGCAATAGGTCATCGGTTCTAATCCCGGTGCCCCATATGGTCCCCCGTGCCTGCCAGGAGCAATTTCTGAGCATGGAGCCAGGAGTAACCCTTGAGCACTGCCAGGTGTGACCCAAAAACCAAAAAAAAAAAAAGAATATCTTTGCTATATTGATTTCAATTCTTTTAAATATATGCCCAGAAAGGAACTGTTGGATCACATGGAAATTCTGTTTTTTTTTTTTTTTGAGGAACAACTAGATTGCTTTACAAGTGCACTGTTTTATAATCCCAACAAATCACAAAGATTCTGATTTCTTCACACCAGTGCCAAGTTTGTTCTTCATTTTGTTTTCTCTAGTAGTATGTATCCTTGAGTGTGTGTGTTTGGGGGTGGGGGGGGGGAGGCGGGACAGGGAGGACACAGTGATGCTGGCCATGTGCATGGTGACACCTTTGTATCTGCTTTGGGAAAATATCTTTTCAAGTATTCGTTACATATTTTAATTGGTTTGCTTTGTTATAGGAGTTCTTTATATATTCTCAATATTAACCCTATATAGCTATAATTTGTGAAAATTTTCTCATTACCTTATGATCTAATGATCATGTCTTTTGAGATAGCTGAATTTATCTTTTATATGTCTGAAAATTGAAAGAAAACCCTGCATCAAAGATTTCCCCTATGCCTTCTTTAAGAAATTTTATAGAGCTAACTAAGTTTAGGTCTTTTGTCGTTTTAAATTCATTTTTATGTAGAGTGAAAAGCAAAGGTTCCTAGGTTATATTTTAATACAGGTTATATTTTAATTCATAGTATTTTTATTATCACTAGGAGTATAGTCTTAAAACATTAATCTAAAATTACAAATTTTAGGAGGTAACAAGAGTGGTTGAAACTTAAAAGTTCAACTTAACATAGTTGAATTGACAGTTTTTGTCAAGAGTGATGGGAACTTAGCTAAAGTTCAAAATAACAAAGTTGGTTTGTGTAAACAGGCTTACATTTTCTGTATTACATTTATGAAGCTTTTCATATTGTTTTCCTTGATTAATTTTTTTCTCCATTTCAAGTTCTTTTTTTTTGCCAGGGCTTCACACATACAAGGCCAATAATTTATTGTTGATTTATAGCATCTCTTTTTGTTTTGTTGCTTTTTGTAATCATTTTTTAATATCATGATTCACAAATGCTTTACCTTGAACAAGATATTTATCTCTCTCAGTCTCAGTTTCTTAATTGAAAAAGAAACCTGGAGCTTAGCCTTCTAGGACTGTGAAGATTTGATGAGATTCAGTTGGTGTCTGTGATCACCAATGTTAATTTCCTT
This sequence comes from Crocidura indochinensis, assembly GCA_004027635.1. Classification (NCBI taxonomy): domain Eukaryota; kingdom Metazoa; phylum Chordata; class Mammalia; order Eulipotyphla; family Soricidae; genus Crocidura; species Crocidura indochinensis. The sequence continues at coordinate 2,401 of PVKC010006375.1, read as the reverse complement.
CTCTTTGATGTCTAAATGCTTTTCAGTGCCTCCACCTCAAATATTCTTTCCCTTCTTCCTAGTACTAGGTTAAGGTCATCTGACTCAAGCTACACACTCCAGTATTCCCCTCTCATATAGATCTATGGCACATAGAGGTCTTCCCTGGTTCATGGCAACAAAATTAGAAGAGGAAGCCAATGTTCTACTTCTATCAAGGCCTTGATAGACAGTGGGTAACCAAATCAAATCAGATTATGTGCTGGCAGGTAGCATGAATCAATGGGCAAAGAGAAGGCTGAGGAACCTAAAAGAATTCAGACAAGTAATGGTCCAAGCACCAATTTAATTTGCAATTAGAACAAATTTAAATTTCTTGAACTGCATAGTTTCCAATTCAGCTTGAAAATCGGCACAATAATATACCATTGGAACATTAATGAAATGATAGTTTTACAAAACCATTGAGACATTACTTTGTGAAGGTTTAAAAAGGGAAATAATTTCCAACAATGATCACATCAGGCATTCTTAACCTTTAAAAAATCATAATGCCTTAAAGAAAATGGAAAAATTATAAAAGCATAGACTTCAAACCACATTTTGCAAATGATTTGGTGGGGGGAGGGATTGTGTCTTCCCTACAGCCTCTACAAGCCACTGCACGCTGTAGATCCTAGACCATGCAGTGCACAGAGAAGCTCACCACGAGTCCACCCATTCTTAGGGCTTCCACTTCTTCCTTTTCAATTCCTGTGCAGAGAAGCCTGATTCACTGGTGTCTTACTCCCTGACTACTCAGAGAGGGATTAGGCCATTATCATAAACAGTCACCCTAGTTCTTTTTAGCGATGAATGTGATTATACCTCATATACTGTCAAGTGTGATATGACCAGCTAAGAACTTGGGAGCCATGTAAGGATCCTTGTTCCCAGCCAAGAGTCCCGTTCTCACTGGCACAAGGATGTATCACACTGTCATTGCTAAGGTAGTGAGTGGGATGTCACTTCTTCTCCAGGTCTCTTTCTCTCTCTTTCTCTCTTTCTCTTTCTCTCTCTTTCTCTCTCCCCCCCTCTTTCTCTCTCTCCCTCCCCCCTCTTTCTCTCTCTCTCCCACTCTCTCAGGCCACCATCTACCTTAGGGAATGGTGCCTTCTCTTTTAGGGCAGTCCTGGTGATTGACATTTGCTTCAATTTCTTGGAAACTTTATATCCAAAATTCTAGAGTCAGAAAGCTAAACATAGTATTTCTCTAGGGCTGTTTCTCTCAGAGTCAGAATTGGGGTGCAAATCCTACATGAACAGTGAGAGGTGCCTCAGAGGTCACCCACCTTCTTGGCCCCTGCCATTGGTGAAGTTCTGGGCCTCTCATCTTAAAATGGAGCCAGGCACCATTCCCTAAGGTAGATGGTGGCCTGGGAGAGTGGGGGAGAGAGAGAAAGAGGGGGGAGAGAGAGAGAGAAAGAGAGGGGGGAGAGAGAAAGAGAGAAAGAGAGAGAAAGAGACCTGGAGAAGAAGTGACATCCCACTCACTGTTCTCAAACTCTCTTCAGGCTCTGGAGCTGAAGGGGCACAGATTCCTGCTCCTTGGTCTTGTGGCCGGAGTGTGAAACTCCCAGATTCCCAGCTTTCTCACTGGGGCAGCAAAGTGGCCTGTTTGGTGTTTTTTTCTGGGTTAGTCATCCCTGGAGGCCAAGGCTGTTCCTTAGTCTCAAACAATTTGTAAAATCCAAATCCCCTGCAAGAATACTTCTCTTTAAAATAGCTGTGAATGGAGTTCATTTTCTGCAACTAACCCAGACACAGACCTTGCAAGAGGCTGTGGCCAATGGACCCCTCATGGTGGGGATTGGTTTACCCACCTAGTCTGAAAAGTAGATAAAGACTCCCCAGGGGCTGGAGGAGAGAGAGAGATAAAGAGAAAGAGCTATAGATAGATAGATGGATGGATAGACAGAGAGAGAGAGAGCAAGAAAGAGAGAGAAACATCCAGATATGGTCACGGGTCCAACCTGAGTCTGTAGTTGAATGCTCATTAGTGAATGCTGTAAAGAAACAAGGTCAGGGACAAAAATTCCCTGAAGGAACAGAGGAAAAGAAACATCTTCAGGGCTCACCCTGGGCCAGGACTAGTTTGTATTCTTATCAGCCAGAAGGGAAAACATTCCTCCTAATTCACAAGATGGGACACCCCACATTGAGATACAGTGAGCTCTTAGATCAAGGACCTGATCCCATTTAGCAAAGTTTAAAGCCAGCTCAAAAAGATCAACCTGTGCTCTGTGAGTCTAACAAGATTCTCAAATAAAGCTCAATAATATTTATGACAATGTAAAATTACTCATAACTCAGCAAAGTAACAGTCTGAGAGCCTCAAAAGGTGAAAAAAAAAAGTGATGCTGTGACTTAAGTGGTAAATGCA